>AWOL01S0003811.1:87572-179165 GCA_000715115.1 Nicotiana otophora | reverse complement strand
CCCCCCCCTCCATTTTTCGCCCCTAATTTCCACTAATTACATGATTAAACAACGGTAAATCACCACATATATGAGTATTAGGGGTCAAGCAACTTACCTCACTGATAGCCCTTGAATCACCCTTCAAAATCACTCCCAAAAGCTCCAAACACCGAATTGAAAATGGTGGAAATGAACCAAAATTCGCGAAGTGTGCAATATATACCTTCTGCCCAGGTTTTCCCGCACCTGCAGTCCTTAAATCGCACCTGCGTGACCGCCCCTGCAGTCCAAGGAGCACACACTTGGGCAACTCACTTATCCGCCAAGACTCCGCACCTGCGGCTAGGCCTCGCACCTGCGGGCCCGCAGGTGCGTCCAATCTTCCGCACCTGCGCTCTACGCTCAACCTCCTAATTTCCGCATCTGCGATCACTCCACCGCACTTGCGACCCTTGCACCAGCGACTCCCCCTTCGCAGGTGCGGAAATATCAGTAGCAGCAGCTTCAGCTGCATTTTCCAACTTTGACAAATCTGTTAACCACCCGAAATCAATCCTAGGCCGTCGGGACTTCAACCAAAAATACCAACAAGTCATATATCAACATACAAACTTAGTCGAATCTTCGAACCACTCAAAACAACATCAAATCCCAAATTACCCTCGAATTCAAGCCTAAGAACTTCTTAACTTCCAAATTCGACAACTGATGCCGAAACCAACCAAACCACGTCCGAATAACCTAACATTTTGCACACACGTCACAAATGACACTACGAACCTACTTCAACTTTCGAAATTCCATTCCGACCCCGATATCCAATTTTCCACTACCGACCAAAATTGCCAAATTTCCAACTTTCGCCAATTCAAGCCTAATTCTACTCCGGACCTCGAAATCACATTTCGGATATGCTCCTAAGTCCAAAATCACCTAACGAAGCTAATGGAACCATCAAAATTAAATTTCGAGATCGTTTACACATAGGTCAACATCCGATTGACTTTTCCAACTTAAGCTTCTACTTTAGAGACTAAGTGTCTCATTCTACTCCGAAACCACTCCGGACCCGAACCAACTAGCCCGGAATATCATAATATAGCTTAAGAGCAAAAAGGTAACAGAAATGGGGGAAGCATGGCTATAACTCCCGAAATGACCGGTCGGGTCGTCACACCCTCCCCCTCTTAAACAACCGTTCGTCCTCGAACGGATCTAGAAACATACCTGGAGTCTCGAATAGGCGTGGATATCTGCTCCACATCTCCTGGTCAGTCTCCCAGGTGCCCTCCACATTGGCCTTCCCCGGATGGTACAAGATAGTGATATCATAGTCCTTAAGAAACTCAAACCATCTCCGCTGACGCAAATTAAGATCCTTCTGCTTGAACAGATACTGCAGACTCCGGTGATCAGTATAGATCTCACAATGAACCCCATACAAATAATGACGCCAAATCTTCAAGGCGTGAACAATGGCTGCTAACTCAAGATCATGGGCATGATAGTTCTTCTCATGGGTCTTCAACTGGTGCGAGGCATAGGTAATCACCCTTCCCTCCTGCATCAAAACAGCACCAATGCCTATCCTCGAAGTATCACAATGCACGGTGTAAGAACCTGAAGCTGATGGCAGAACTAACACCGGAGTTGTGGTCAAAGCAGTCTTGAGCTTCTGAAAGCTCTCCTCACACTCATCCGACCACCTGAATGGAGTACCCTTTTGGGTCAATTTTGTCAAGGGCGATGCAATAGATGAAAATCCATCCACAAAGCGACGGTAATAACCCGCCAAACCAAGGAAGCTCCTAATCTCCGTGGTTGAGGACGGTCTAGGCTAACTCTGCACCGCCTCTATCTTCTTCGAATCCACCTGAATACCCTCGCTGGACACCACGTATCCCATGAATGCTACTGAATTGAGCCAAAAATCACACTTGGAGAACTTTGCATAAAGATTCTCCTCCCTCAATCTTGTAACACAATTTTCAAATGTTGAGCATGCTACTCCTAGCTACGAGAGTACACCAGGATGTCATCAATGAATACAACCATGAATGAGTCCAAATAGGGCTGGAATGCACTGTTCATCAAATGCATGAACGCTGCTGGGGCATTGGTCAGCCCAAAAGACATCACTAAGAATTCATAATGGCCATATCGGGTCCTAAAAATGGTCTTAAGAATATTCGAATCCCGAATATTCAGCTGGTGATAACCGGACCTCAAATCAATCTTGGAGAACACCCTCGCTCCCGGAAGCTGGTCAAATAAATCATCAATACGAGGCAAAGGATACTTGTTCTTGACTGTGACCTTGTTCAACTGCCTGTAATCAATACACATTCTCATGGAACCATCCTTCTTCTTTACAAATAGAATAGGTGCACCCTAAGGTGAAACACTAGGCCGAATAAACCCCTTATCAAGGAGTTCCTGAAGTTGTTCTTTCAATTCCTTCAACTCTGCCGATGCCATACGATACAGTGGAATAGAAATAGGCTGAGTGCCCGGCACTAAATCAATATCGAAGTCAATATCCTTCTCAAGCGGCATGCCCGGCAGGTCCGCAGGAAACACATCCGGAAAATCACGTACCACTGGAAGAGAATCAATGACAGGAGTCTCTGCACTAACATCCCTCAAAAAAGCCAAATAAGATAGGCAAACCTTCTCAACCATGCGCTGAGCCTTTAAATATGAAATCACCCTACTTGGTACATAATATACAGAACTGCTCCACTCAACCCTCGGAAATCCCGGCATAGCCAACGTCACTGTCTTAGCGTGACAATCTAGAACAACATGACTTGGAGATAACCAATCCATACCCAATATCACATCAAAGTCAACCATACTGAGCAGTAAAATGTCCACTTGGGTCTCCAGACCCCCAATAGTCACCACACATGACCGATATACGCGGTCCACAAAAATAGTATTGCCCACATGAGTAGACACATAAACAGATGAAACTAAAGACTTACGAGGCAAATCCATAAAATGGGCGAAATACGAGGAAACATATGAATACGTGGAACCAAGGTCAAATAATACTGAGGCATCTCTGTGATAAACTGAGACAATACTTGTAATCACAGCATCTGAAGCAATAGTATCTTGTCTGGAAGGGAGGGCATAGAAACGGGCCTGGCCACCCCCTGATCTGCCTCCCCCTATAGGGCGACCCCTAGCTGACTGACTTCCTCCCTGAGCTGACTGGGTGGGTAGTGAAGTAACTGGTGCCGAAGTCGAAGGCTGACCCCTCTACTGAGATAGACCTCCATAAAGACAAGGACACTGCCTCCACATATGACCAAACTCCCCACACTCAAAACAACTCCCTGGTGCTAGTGGCGAAAACTGAAGGGAACCCCTAGCACCGGGATAACTAGTAGAAGAACCTGGCATAGAGGAGCCTTGCACTGGTGGAGCACGGGACGAACTCTGAGCTGGAAGGGCACTAAGTGATGAGTGGCCCTGATGAGAACTGTGAGAACCATGGCCAGATGATGTACCACGGTGAAATGGCCGAGCTGACTGAGCCGGTCTGAAATGATGACCTCTACCGTGCTGAAACTGACCCCCAAAAGGAGCACCGCTTAATCCACCCTGTCCACGAGGCTTCTTGGCCTCCATCTCAACCCTCTCCTGACCGCGAACCATCTCAATCTGTCGAGCAATGTCGATAACCTCATCAAAGGTAGCACCAGACACCCTCTCTCTAGTCATAAGCAACTGTAGCTGAAAAGTGAGACCATCAATAAACCTCATGATCCTCTCCCTGTCCGTGGGAACCAACCAGATCGCATGACGGGCTAACTCAGAGAATCCTATCTCATACTGCGTCACAGACATATCCCCCTGGCAAAGCCGCTCAAGCTGTCTGTGCAGCTCCTCTCTGCGGGATCGAGGCACGAACTTCTCCAAAAAGACCACGGAGAACTGCTGCGAAGTAAGGGATGCTGCGCCAATAGGCCTACGCCTCTCGTAAGTCTCCCACTATCTGAGTGCAGCCCCAGAAAACTGAAAGGTAGTGAATGAGACTCCACAAGTCTCCAGAATACCAGAAGTACAGAGTATCCTCTGATATCTGTCCAAGAAGTCCTGGGAATCCTCTCTCTATGTGCCATTGAAAGGTGGTGGCTGGAGTCTCCCAAACTCTAACTACTGTCTGAAATAAAGTAGACAGAAAAATAGGTACAAAAGAGAGGCTCTAGGTGTTGTAGAACGGCCCGGAAAATAGCTCACTACTAGGCCTTAGGGTAACGGGGGTGCGCGCCGGTATGACTGCCAGATGCACCTGCCTTAGATCCTGCATGGATAGTGCAGAAGAGTAGCGTGAGTACATAAGAAATATGTACCTAGTAAGTATCTAGTCTAACCTCGAAGAAGTAGTGCCGAGGGGTCGACATCGACAATTACTATGGGCTAAAAATAAAATACACAAATTCTAAATGATTATGGTTTATGTAAAGAATAATAATAATATCTCAATAACAAGCAGGAAATAAATAATTCTTTCACTAATGGCAAATCCCAAGTCAGTTTCTATCCTATATAATTTTAACCTCTCAAGCCATAAAATAAGATCAATATAATTATGCTTCGAGTATTATCATGCACGATTATGTCGAGGTCGTACGGTCTGATCAAGAATAATGTGTACACTGTCGAGGGTCGAGCGGCACGAACCATAGATGTATTTATTCTACTACCAATGTATTCGACCCGCTCCACAAGATGAGAGGATACTTTATAAGCATTCGGTTTAAAAGCTATTACAAGGCTAATACACAATGAAACACATTTTTTATTAACGGTCAAGTATCTCGCCAAAACTCAAGTAAGTGGGAGTCGGTCTTTTACAATTCCTCTATCAAGTTCCAATATAATTTAGGCACTTTTAATTAACAAAATAGGGTGCAAACATTACAAGTATTTTATGATTTGGGTCCTAAACTATCCGAACATAAGCATAATTAGTAGCTACGCACGGACCCTCGTCACCTCGTGCGTACGTAGCCCCCACAATTAGTAGCAAATAGTGATTTAAATTACCTATTGGGTAAATTCTCTCTTACAAGGTTAGGAAAGAGACTTACATTTCATCTAAACCCAAAATGTTTACAATTTTACATGTTAAAATCTACCCATATGCTATGTATTTAACTTACATTGGATAGAAATTACTTACCTCCAATAGCTACATGAAAACCCTCTCTCTAAGAGCTCCAAAATCGCCCAAGGAATGCAATAAATGAACCCAAAATGGCCCAAATCCCTTATTAAATGGACCTCACTGCCTCTAGCATTTCCACTTCTGCGGATCTGGGGTCGCATTTGTGGCGCCGCACCTGCGCAAAACGTCATCGTAGGTGCGGTCCTAGCCTAGGCTGGCTGACTCAGCTTCTGCGAACGGGCTCCCACTTCTGCGGTCCGACTTCTGCAGAGGGTGGAGTGCATCTGTGGCCTTCTCGCACCTGCGGAGTTCTCATCGCAGAAGCGAGGCCGCTTCGACGCATGCTCCTCTGCTTCTGCGGACCACTGGCCAAATGGCCAAAGACGCTTCTGCGGCCAAGAGCTCGCACCTTCGGGCTCGCACCTTCGACCAAAAGCTCGCAGGTGTGGGCACACCAGCACTGGTGCACCAGCAGTCCCTTTTGAGCTCTAACTCGATCCGTGCAACGTCCGAGTAGCAGCCGAGGCCACCGAGACCTCGTCCAAACATACCAACAAGTTTGTAAACATGAGATGGAGTCGCCCGAACTCTCGAAATGTGGCAAACAACACAAAAACTAAGAATCGCACCACAAACCAAATCGAATCAACTTATGAACTTCAAGTTCTTCCAACTTGCTCCGAACGAGCCGAGTCATACTTAAACTACTCGGAATGATACCAAAATTTGTGTGCTAGTCTTAAATTATCTTAGTGAGCTATTCCCATGCTGGAAATCGCAAATGGACCTTGATAACTCCAAAATCTACTCCAAACCAAATTTAAAATACTTTTAAACCTTCAATAAGCCAACTTTCAACTTTAGGCACCGAAACGCTCTCGGGTCATCCAAAACCCGATCCGGATACACGCCCAAGTCCAAAATCATCATACGAACCTATTTGGATCATCAAATCCCGGTTCCGAGATCATTTACAAAAATTGTTGAACCAAGTCAAACTTAACCCTTTAAAGCCAATATTAAGGAACAAAGTGTTCCAATTTCAACCCGAATCCTTCCAAACCCGAACTAACCATCCCCTCAAGTCATAAATCAGTAAACCACATATGAGGAGTCTTATTTAGGGGAACATGGATCTAGAAAGCGAAACGACCGGTCTGTATACTTATATTGCGTCCCATACATGTCTGCCCGTATAATATGTACTTAATTTAATTTTATAATTAATATTAAATATGATATATTTTTAATATGAAGTATACTTGTATTGCGTCTCATACATGTCTTCCCGTATAATATATACTCTCTGTATAATATATCTTTCGTAATGAGAATTATAAACTATTTCTATAAACCGTTGAGAGAGAATCAAGTGAGATATTGGATTTATGATAAGATTTGGGATTGGGGGTGTGGGATTTGGGTTTGAAGAGAGAGAGAGAGTTTTTATATAAACAATTGAAAGAGAAGAAGAGATATTTTAGGGATATAGATAATTGTATAGTATTAATGTAATTAAAGAGTTACAAAATTGAAAAACATTATAATTTATAAAATTCTCTGAAAGTAGTTATAACTTTTTTTTAAAAAAAGAAGTTATATTATGTATAAATTTCTCATTTGCAATCATGGATTAAAACTATTAAATGACAAAAATAACCCTTCATGTAGCACCGAATATTTTGTTTTGTTAAACATATGCTGAAATATATACTATTTTATAATTTTTGATATAACAAACCAAATATCCATTAATAAATAATTCCCTTCTCGTATTTATAATACCTGCATTATAATTCCTACATTACAAAATGTGCATTATTAATTATTGCATTAAAAAATTTGCTTTACTAATTTTCACAAAATTTGCTTCTAAACCAAACATCTATTCATACGGGACCAAAGAAGAAAATCTAATTTAGATGTTGTAAAAGTAGGATTGCATATAGATGTTCGTGCCACGCAACGGAAGACAATATCAATCCTACGATGATCTTTTCATGTTTAAAATTTATTCACATATTAAAGATCGGATCTAAGACGTACCTGGTGAAGAGAGTCCTGTTTCAAAATTTCTTCAATAGTGCGAAGACTCTATGCGTATTCGCACCGAGATCGATCCTTGCTATCAACTCTTTGATCAATGAATCGGCGATCAAATTGAATGAAAATATTGTGTTAAAATTTTTCTCAAAAACCTCAACTCAAAGGTAAAAGAACAAGAAACAATTTTCTTGTAACAATATTTTCTCTCTTGACTTTGTATTGCACTCACCCTTTTCCAAAGTGATTTTTTTCTCAAAACATCTCCATCACCCTTTATATAGCATCACCTATAAACCCTTTTCCTATTTGGTTGAGGTAATAATTTACTTAGGGTAAAAGTTTATTCCAAAATAAACTTCATGTAATATTTTTAACGAGTGACAAGGTGGGTTGCTCTGATGGTAAGCACCCTCCACTTCCAACCAAGAGGTTGTGAGTTCGAGTCACCCCAAGAGCAAGGTGGGGAGTTCTTGGAGGGAAAGATGCCGAGGGTCTATTGGAAACAGCCTCTCTACCCCAGGGTAGGGGTAAGGTCTGCGTACACACTACCTTCCCCAGACCCCACTAGTGGGATTATACTGAGTTGTTGTTGTTGTTGTTGTTGTAATATTTTTAACGAAAATCAAAATCCCATTCTTAATGGATTTGGTGCCCAACGTCCTTCCTAAGGACTTTGACGTGAAGGTTCTGTTAATGTCCAATTCCAAATTGGACTTTAAGTACTACTCCAACTAATATTTTATATTAAAACTACTAATCTTGAGTAGAACTCTCTCCTTAGACATCAATTCATTGACACAATTGGTTCTACAGTGGTTTAGAGTTTAATGACAACAAAAAATTTTTAATGTAAATTATTTGCCATGTATAACCACCACATTTTTATTAGTTATCTCCTAGCATTATAGTATCGATAGTTTGTTATATTTTTGCTTCGATCATCTATTTATATGTTAGGTGCTAGGTGCATGACTGAACATATAGAATATGTATCTAATGACTTTCTCTTTTTTTGGATATGTACATTTATTTGGGCCTGCTAAGTTCTTAAGGAACTCAGGCCCAATCCCAGTACTGTTGCATTATTGGTAGTACGGAGTCAGCTGTTGCCGCCTCTTTACTGCTGGGCCTGCCTTTTGTGGCTCAATTTTCAGAGTCCAGTCCTCTCTCCCTCAACTCATTTATTATTGTTTACTGCCTCGTTAATTCAGTTTACTGCTTTGGTAGTTTAGTCTACTCCTTATTGCATTTTGTCACATCTTTTGTTGTTATTCTATACTACCTATATTTAGCACTTATATATTGGATTACATGCTTTACTTTATACCTTATGTCATATAAAACATAGGCAAGCCTTAAACAATAGTGGATTTAAAAAAAATTAGTTAGTTATTAATCCAATTTCGCTAATTACATCTATTTATATCATGCTATGCTTTCGCTTGCCTATTTTTCTTAACAAGATTTTAAATCACATAACTTAGCAAACCAGCAGCCCCACTTTCAAAAGAAAAATCAGATCTGAATCATAAGGCAAGCTTTCTAAAAAGAAGTCGACTCTTACAAAAACCAAAGTGCTGCTTCCTAGCAAAGATTTCTAAACAATTCCTCAAGTCTAATATTTAAGATTTGAGAAACCAAGGTATATCTTATGCTCATTCTTTTACAAACATCTCTTAGAGTTACATGAACATCCATTCTCTAAATCCAAGTGTTTTATAACCCCTTTTCACATGCTTTACAAATACCAACCTTTCACATGCATATTTCAAAAACTCTTTCAATCATATCCCCCCAACATTATTTTCCAGACCCCTTTATAAATTCACATCCTTTTAAAGTTTCACTTTTTTTTAATATTATACTCTCACTTAGATGTATAGTAAGTCACGTCTTTAAAACGCTAATTAAGACATAGTATAAATAATTGATCCCAAATCTAGTCTAAGTCCTATGGCGTTACCTTATGTAGATTTTAGGGGGTGCCTAACACCTTCCCCTTAGAAGTACGAGAACCCTTACCCATAATCTCACCGGTTAGCAGACTAATAAAGAATGTGATTTAGTAATTAAATAAGTACCATAGTATACCTTTAAATATTAGGTATCGACTCTCTTTTATTAATAACAGAGAAACCACAAGTTGAATCTTGTTTTGACTAGTGCAAAATAGGGTTCAACAACATGGCGACTCTGCTGGAGATTCACACTTAGGTTCTGACCTTAGAAGACTTGGACTAATTTTACATCTAGATATATTTGTACATTACTTTAATTGTAGATAAAATTGCAATTACGTGATTACCTGCTTTATTTGTTCTTTATACTTACTATCATGCTTATTACCGCTACACTCTTGTCTATTACTGCTTTATATACACCGTCATCACATTTCATCCTATCCAGTCTTGGCCGTATACTATCACACACAATGGCACGCGAGGGTTGTCTTTTACACCCTCCAAACCTTCTTTTCAAGCTCTCGAGTTTCAGAGAATGGCCTTGTCAGGTCAACTGTCATAAATTCTCGCAGCCTTCAGTCCAACTCAAAATTAGAAAACACTTTACTCTAGTAAAATAGGTCAAACTACATAAACCTTAGGTGAGTCGGTCCTTGGCACCGATGCAAAATTAGGAAAGCCACCCTAATGTCAACAGGTCATGCACCTAACGGCGACTTCTGTGGAAAGACAAACTAAATCAACAAGACACTTAAAGATCCGAAGCAAACACTTACCAAACGTCTTTCTTTTATCCACCTCAGAAAATGAAAATCAACCGAAACATCCCTGAGATTAGCATTGTAATGGGAGCGCCACATAAATTGAAATAGTGGTGGAAGAATATTCATCAGGAACATATAGATGAGGTTCGGACGCACCTGGGGGCACTAACCGCTTTGCTGAACATCCAAGCATACATGGTGCTCACTCGCCTTTTGATAGAAATTTGCAATCCGGCTAAGGTGGTGTACATATTTGCCGACTGTGACTTTGTACCGACATTAGAGGAAGTCACGAGTTTCACGGAGCTTACGTTCAATAGAAAGAAGACATTATTTCCAGTTACTATGCCTGATTACCGGTTCTTGGATGACTTAGGCTTGGGCAATAGTAGAAGTCTCAGAAGTATCGAGGACGGATGGGTGAGCCTCTACTAGCTATTCGACAGATTTTGGCACCATGAAAGCTATGAGTGGTATTCAGGAGAGTTTCAATGTGACCAAGCAATTTGGGAGAGTCTCAGGCCTATAACTTTCTCGATGGCACTATTGGTCTTCTCGCAGCGAAAGGGTCGGATCAACATCAACCTATTACGTATGGTTCTGGTGACTTTCCTCAGAAATCTTCAAGCTATTTTGGTGCCGATGGATTTTGCTGAGATGCTGAGGGCTTTGTCCGCATGCGCACAAAAGTATAATTTTTTTAAAGGTTGCAACTTGCTGCTTCAGATCTGGGCTACTGAACATTTCTTCCAGCATGAGTCCACCATCGACTACTTCGTGGGCGTCAGTAACATGATCCGCAACTATAACGAAATAATGAGACACTGGGTCTCCCCACATGGGCAATAAGAGTGGTGGGAAATGCTGACAAAACTGAGTGGAGAATGGATCAACTAGAAGCTATCCTGGTTAGGTGGAAGAGTAATCTTAAAGACTCCTCAGAAATACTTCATTTAACTGATCGGACTTGAAGTTATTCAACCATACTCACCCTTGCGGGTCCTCGGACAATTCGGGATGATCCAAGATATGCCTCTGTGGACAAGGACATTGCTATACGAGGATGAGTACAATAGATAGATTCTAATACCTAGGATAAGAAGGCTCCAAGAAGAGTGGAGCAACGTGGTCATAATGGCTATGGGTCAAAACTCGTGGTGCACTCTTGAGTATTACACTGGATCAATGAGGAAGAAGAGCTGGCCCGTCTAAGAAGAGAAGGTATAGCCTGGTTAGAGAATGCAGTTGTTTCTTTGCAGATTTACCACGAGATCCTGCCATATTAACTTGTAACTACTTCAATGCACCGTCAGGTGGTCCCAGGATCTATTGATCACATGTTGCCGCCTGCTGAAGACGATAACCGGGTAGTAAAGTGCATCCAAATAGAGTCCAACATAGAGCCAGAAGGATATCCGGATGAGGAGTCAGAGTTCAAATATGATGAGAAGGAGTTTGATGATGTCCCGGCGGAGGATTTGGAAGAGGATCTAGAAGAAGAAGAGGAGATGGGAAATGACTCAGGGGATGTCTATTATAGTTGGTTGATTTCCCCTTCCTTCCCACTTTGTACCCTTATCCCTAGTTTTCTCTTTTACTTTCCAAAAGGGCAAGTTGTCCAAGCCCATGCAGTTATGTGAAACAATGATGTAATCTTTGTTCCCACTTAAATCAGTCCAAATTATCAATAAAAATAAACTTGCTTCAGATCTAAATATGTCACGTCTAAATGTCTGTCAAATATCTCCAATTTAGGCCTACCTCTGGCAATGAGAGGTCCCCACGAATTCTAGAAAATATGCTAGCCTTAAAGTACGAATTAATTACTCTATGTGATTTTCTGCTTGTATAAATGAAAAAACTAGCTGTTGCTCCTTTTTCTTTTCTTACTTCTTATTTTTCTTTTACTTTATTATTATCCCCCCAAAGAAAAAGAAAGTTGGTTTGTGTCGACCAAAACAGGCGGAACCACCATACAATCTAAGGTCAAAGAGAAAGATGTCAATAGCAGAAAACCCAACTGAACATGCTCTGGTCATAGCCGACAACCCCGGGCGATCGGGGAAAAATGACGACACCAGGAATGATGAACACGTGGCTAGGATAGCCCAGAAGATGGAGTCTCTAAGGGAGGAGGTACATCATATCAGGGAACTAACGCACCTGGCCGTGACAACACTTTCTCAACCACCTCGATTCCCTTATTTGGATTCACTCCTTGGCCATTTTCCTTCCGCATCATGCCAAAACAACAACACCCCAACTACAGCTCCTACTACTCAAGTCATACCCCCATTAACCCCCGCAAAATCCACCAAATCCCCTTATCCACACTCCTTACGTACCCCAATATGTTCAAACACCACAAAACCCGTTACAGAGTCACTTTTATCACTAACCAGCACATATCGTTGGCACATGCCGTCACCCATGAGCGATCCGTTCCCCCTGTATATGCCATTCTTGAACCTACCTTTACAGCGCCTGTCACGGTTAGGGTGACTTATGAGATTTATCAATACGCCGGAATAGAGAGAGAAGCCATGCGTAAGGAAGAGGAGTCAGTATCTGAGTAGTTGCGAATCTTGAGAAAGCAAATGAAGAGCCTCCAAGTTGCCCGAGGAAGTGAAAGTTTGGACTACAAGGATCTGTATATTCATCCGGATGTTGATTTTACAACAGGGTATAAACCCCCAAAGGTCTATATCTTCAATGGGACGGGTGATCCCCACACACATTCGAGGGAATATTGTGACAAGTTTGTCAGAGTGGGGAGGAACGAGAAGCTAAGAATGAAGTTATTTATAAGACGTTTGACGGGAGAAGCACTCACCTGGTATACTCGACAGGTTCCACAAAATTGGAGAACTTGGCGGAGGACTTCATGAATTGTTTTCGATTCAACACAGAGATAACTCCAGATCAGTTCGCGCTAGTGAAACTGCAGAAAAAACCATCCGAGTCATTCCAAGAATATGCACATCGGTGGAGGCCAGAGGCCACCGGGCACAACCTCCGCTAGACGACAGTGAATTAACCAACTATTTCATCAGAGCCCATGAAGGGATATACTTCGAAAAGATGATGGGAATAATGGGAAAGAAATTCCCCGAGCTGGTCAAGATGGGAGATTTCTTAGAAGAGGGCATAAAATCTGGAAAAGTATATTCTATGGTAGCGTTGCAAGTGGCCAGCAAGGCCATCCAATCATGGTCAATTGGTAGCGGAAAGAAGAAGAAAGAGGAGGTCTTAGAAGTCGTCCCTTACTATAAAAGCAACTCACATCACCTAAACACTTCCTATTCTCCAAACAGTCATTCACTACCACCCACTTATGCTAGAGTCTATAACACCCAGCCATATTACCACCCTCAACCACAATACAACCCTCCTCAAGCCAACAACAAACAAAACGCACAATGACCATATGCTCATGTCCAAACCACTACTCACCAAAACCGACCCGCTTATGCACCACGTCCTTGTCCCAATTCTGGAAAGAAGTGTCCTAGAAATTATACCCCTGATTGCTGAGTCTCTAGCCCAATTGTTCAAGAGATTGAGAAAAGCTAGATTGATACATCCAGTTGACGGAAGGGTTCCTGAGTACCCCTCCAAGTATTTTGATGTAACAAAAAGGTGTGTGTACTATTCCAATGTGCATGGGCATGATACTAAAGATTGTTTAAAGCTGAAAAAATGAGATTGGAATGATGATCAAGAGAGGAGCCATCCAATGCACTGCGGCACCACCAAATGTGAATTGCAATCCGCTACCAAATTACCTAAACCAAGGAGTTAACATGATCACACTGGATGAAGATATGACCTAAAGGGAACGATTGTCACTATAGGAAATGCAGAAGCCGCCAGGATACCTCCTCAAAAGGCTCCAAAGATTACATTAGAAGTGAGACATACATTGCCTGTTCTGACCTATTAGCAACAACCTACTGTTTCTACAGAGGACGAAGAAAGTCGAGAGTACAAAACTGTCTCATGGACGTACCAGCAAAAAGGAAAGGCCAAAATGATAGACTCTGCCGCAACCCATAGTATGACTATGTCTGGGAGATGCTACGCTTTTGAAGATGTCAATCGAGGGAACTTGGGAAGAGAGAAAATTCAAAGAAGGAACATAATATACCTAGAAGCCATCGAGTTTTGGAAAAGAACGTCGACCAAAGAGTATTTTGTGGAGGAGCAGTTAAAGTAAACTCCAACACATATATCGATCATGGATCTGATAATGAGTTCTGACAGTCATAAGGACACCCTATTGAAAGTACTGAGTGGGGTAAGTGTTCCCAGTAACACCACTAGTGAGGCGTTGGCCGCAACAATTGGGAAAATAGTCGAAGCAAGCATGATCACTTTCAGAAGAGATGAACTTACTGTCGAAGACGCAAGTCACAACAAGGCTCTTCATATCACTGTCAAATGTGGGGACAAAGTGGTGTCCCGAGTATTGGTCGATGGAGGGTCAAGAGTCAACATTTGTCTGCTCTCCACCCTATAGGAGTTAGGAATTCATTTGAGAGAAGTCAAGGAAAACCATGTGAGGTTGAGGGCCTTTGATGGTTCGTAAAAGGACGTTAATGGCGAAATTTATTTGGTCTTGCAGATCGGACCGGTCGAGTTTCCCATATTGTTCTAAGTAATGGATATCTCTTCTTCCTACAACTTTCTGCAAAATAGTTGTGCGGAACGCAAAGATCATCTTCTCCACTTAAAACGCACTTACATGTAACATTTATGCAACACTAAGTAGCTAATGCTCAAAATTTGAGAGATAATTACACACACTCAACATCAGTTCGATTTCATGCTCATCCTCATAATATCTAATGCAAATTGTCACAAATCTCCAACCCCCATACTCAAATCATTCCCCCTAATTCTAACCCCCAAATTTTGATTGACCCACAGCATATATTTTCCCCCAAAGTGGATTCCCAGTACAAGAGAAAATAAGTTGGGTTGATAGAGAAGGGTATCATGGATGAGAGGGGAGAATGAGGTGAGTGAAAGCACACGACAATATTTAACTTAACTGAGCAAGAGAAATGTTACATACCCGATGTCAGACTATCGAGCAAGCAACTTTGGTGTGAATCGCGAGCAATGTGAGCCTTTCTTTTCAATTCTTTTTATTTTTCTCAGTGTTTTCCTTTTGCGTTATGTTTCTTGCCTGGGTGTGTGAGATTAGAGACAATACATGGAAATTAGAGATAGAAAGAAGTAGGGTTTAATACATGAGGGTTTTGCGGTAAAAAGACCACTGCATATCATATTATGCGACTGCATATGTGTTTTGCGATGGGTTAGTACCTGGGTGATGCGCAACAGATTTGCGATCCACTCTACGGTAGTAGAACGATTCTGCGAGCTACAGAAGTTGGATTTTCTCTGCATTTTAAGGCCCAATTTGAATGGTGTTCTGCTTGTGTCTGCGACCATTATGCGGGCCATGAACCCTTTATGTGACCACATATGTTGCCACAGAACAACAGTTGAAGCTCAGCTTGCTGTCCTTCATTTTCCCTCTGCCTTTGTATCCTATTTCTTTGTATTTTGGGTAACTTGCATTCTAACACACACATCAAATTATTCAACACTTACAAATAAACCTACCAAAATTAAAGTCTAACCAAAAAATGTTACCAACACACGAGTTACCTCCCAAGAAACACTTGATTTAACGCCTCAACACGACGATACTGCCCCCATATTGTTTAATCAGTGGCGGGGATTGGTACAAGACCATCCTTAAGCGCTAATTGTTCTACCAGGTGCCTTTCTCTATTGATTCTAAGGTAATGCTTGATCTTTTGGCCATTTACTTTGAAAGTTCGAGTATCGTCCTCAAATTCTAATTCAATAGTGCCATAGGAAGACACACTCACAACTTTGAACGGGCCAGACCATTTAGATTTGAGTTTGCCCGGAAAGAACTTTAATCTTGAGTTGAAGAGTAAGACCAAGTCACAGGATTTGAATTCCCGCTTCAACATTTTCTTGTCATGAACAAACTTCATTCTTTCTTTATACATGGCTGCATTCTCGTAGGCATGGAAGTGAAACTCTTCCATCTCGTTGAGTTGCGTCATACTTAGATTAGCAGCTTCGGCCCAGTCAATATTTAACTTTTTCAATGCCCACATGGCTTTGGTTTCAAGTTTCACTGGCAAATGACAAGCTTTATCAAACACCAACCAGTAAGGTGAGGTGCCAATGGGTGTCATAAATGACGTTCGATAGGCCACAATGCATCATCTAGTTTCATTGACCAGTCAGTCCTGTTTGCATTAACAATATTTGCTAGAATGTTTTTGATCTCCCTGTTGGAGACTTCAACTTGACCGCTTGATTGAAGATGATAAGGGGTGGCCACATTTTTCGAGCAACCCGACAAAAGCTTTGTTTCAAAAGTGAGAATCACCATCACTAAGGATGGCCCTTGGGGTTCCAAACCGAGTAAATAGTTTCTTCTTCAAGAAAGAGGTTACACTTCTTGCCTCATTGTTCGGCAAGGCAGTTGCCTCGGCCCATTTGGAGACATAATCTACTGCCATCAAGATATATGTCATGCCATAAGAGGTTATGAAGGGACCCATGAAATCTATCCCCCACACATCAAAGATTTCGACATCCATCACAAAGTTCATAGGCATCTCATGCCTTTTATAAATTGACCCTTGTCTTTGACATTGAACACATGCCTTGACCATTTGGTTTGCATCTTGGTAGTTCGATGGCCAATAATAGCCATATTCAAGCACATTTGCCGCAGTAGGATTTCCACCGTGGTGACCCTCAACTGAGGAGTCATGACATGCTTTGAGAATTTGAATTACCTCATCTTCCATAACACAACGCCGAATGATGTTGTCGGCGCAAATCCGAAACGAAAAGGGTTCCCCCCAATAGTATTTCCTACACTCCCGCAAGAACGTTTGCTTTTGATAATCTTCCAATTCGTCGGGGATAAGGTCACTAACTAAGAATTTAGCGATATTGGCATACCAAGGAGTGGAGGTGCGAGATATTGCCAATAAATGTTCATCTCGGAAGGCATCATTAATTTCAAGATCTTCTTTTGGTCTCCCTACCTCTTCAAGCCTAGATAAGTGATCCGCAACTTGATTCTCTGTACATTTCCGATTTTTGACTTCAAAGTCAAACTCTTGTAACAAAAGAACTCACCTAATCAATCTTGGTTTAACATCCTTCCTCGCCATAAGGTAGCGGAGGGAAGCATGATCGGGTAGACTATCACTTTGAATCCCAACAAATAGGCCCGAAAGTTTTCAAAAGCATAGACAATAGATGGCAGTTCTTGCTCAGTTATAGTGTAATTCATTTGTGCGCCATTGAGTGTCTTTCTTGCGTAGTAGATAAGATGAAGAATATTGTTATGCCGTTGATCACACACTGCTCCAATAGCCACACCACTGACGTCACACATGAGTTCAAATTTAAGGGACCAATCGGATGTGACAATAATAGGTGTCATGGTGAGCCTTGCTTTCAATTCCTCAAAATCTTTGAGGCACTTCTTATCGAACCCAAATTTAGCATCCTTTTCAAGGAGCTTTTACATGGGACTTGCAATGTTTGAGAAGTCCTTGATAAATCGCCTAAAAAACCGCTATGCCTCAAAAAGCTCCGAACACCTTTTAACAAAGTGGAAGTAGGAAGCTTGGAAATGATATCGATCTTTGCCCGATCAACCTCTATGCCTTGCTTGGAGATTTTGTGGCCAAGAATAATACCCTTGACCACCATGAAGTGAGATTTTTCCCAATTGAGCACAAGGTTTGATTCCTCAAATCTTTTGATAACTTGCCTACAGATGTCAAGGTAATTCTCAAAGGAATCACCAACTACATAGAAGTCATCCATGAATACCTCTAAGAAATCCTCCACTATGTCCGAGAAGATTGACATCATGTATCGTTGAAAAGTAGATGTGGCATTGCATAGTCCAAATGGCATCCAGCTAAAAGCAAAGGTCCCATACGGACATGTGAATGTTATCTTCTCTTAGTCCTCTAAGGCGATGTTGATTTGGTTGTAGCCGGAGTAACCATCCAAAAAGCAATAAAATGACCTTCCCACTAGCCGATCAAGCATTGGATCAATAAAAGGCATAGCGAAATGGTCTTTGCAAGTAGCACTATTGAGCTTCCGGTAGTCCATGAAAACTCTCCACCCGGTCACCGTCCTCGTTGGGATGAGTTCATTCTTGTCATTTTGAATCACGGTCATGTCTCCTTTTTTTGACATACATTGCACCAGACTCACCCAAGGACTATCAGCAATGGGTTAGATGACCCCGGCATCCAACCATTTTATGATTTCTTTCTTTACCACCTCTTGCATGGAAGGATTTAACATTATTTGATGCTCCACACTAGGTTTTTTCTCTTTCTCTAATTGTAACTTGTGCTCACAAATTCTGGTAGGAATCAATCGGATATCCGATATCGTCCAATCAATGGCCTGTCTGTGCTCCCTCAAGGTATCCAATAAGCATTCAACCTTCACATCATTCAACAAAGAAGAAACTACTACGGGTAGAGTTTCATTACAGCCAATAAATTTATACCTTAAGTACGGAGGGAGTGGCTTGAGCTCAAGCTGTGGCGGCTCGATAATTGAAGGCTTAGTGGGAGGAGTGACTCTATTCTCTATGTCAAGAGAAAGCTTCTTTGGTACATAAGTGTAGGACCCAAGCCCTTCCAACGCATTCACCAATTCTACGTATCCTTCCATGTCCTCGCCATCAAAATTCACCAAAATAGCCGTCAATGCCTCACCAAGGCATTCCTCTTCCATCTTCACCTTGACTGCATCCTCTACCTTATCAACAATATCAATGACTGAGATACTCTCGTATGCATGTGGAAATTTCATACCCTTGCTTCCTTGAAAGGTAACTTCTTCGTCATTAACTTGGAACTTGATCTCATTTTGTTTCGAGTCCATGAGTGCCCTCCCAGTAGCAAGGAATAGTCTCCCAAAGATGATAGAGATATCTTTATCAATAACACAATCGAGGATAACAAAGTCAGTAGGAAGGGGAAACTTCCCCACTTTCATAAGCACATCATCAACTATTCCCACCGGTCGCTTTATTGAAGGGTCGGTAATTTGCAACCTCATACTTGTAGGCCTAGACGTACCTAATCCCGCTTGCTTGTAAATAGCAAGGGGATTTATGTTAATGCTAGCCCCATTATCACAAAGGGCTCGTGCAAAGTCACGCGATCCAATAGTGCATGGAATGGTGAAGGCTCTCGGGTCCTCTTTCTTTTAGACGGCGGTTGTTGCAATGATGGAACTAACCAGTTGAGTCATATTCACCACTTCATTATTAGTGGTTTTATTTTTAGTGATCAAGTCCTTCAAGTACTTAGAAAAACCTGGTGAATCTTGAAATGCTTTCACAAATGGAATGTTCATCGATAATTGCTTTAGGATGTGATATAACTTCTCGAGTTTGCTATGATCAACCTTTCTAGCTAGTCTTTGAGGGAAAGGAGGAGGAGTTCTAGGAATTGGTGCTAGAGTTTTTGGTGCCTCTATTACTTTTCCTTAACCTATTCATGGTTCACTTCATGGGTTCTCACCTTCTTCTGGAGTCTTTCAACTTCAACAACATTTAGCACCTCAACTAGTGCCTCGACTTATTGTTCAGAATCTTCGACTTCGACTACTCGTTCATTCAATCCTTGAAGTAGTTTCCCACTTCGAGTTGTGATTTCCATATAATGAGAGGTTGGACAACTTTCACTAGCTTTTGGGTTTGCAATTGTATCACTTGGGAGCGTGCCTTTTTGCTTCGGATTTTATTCTCTTGAGAGATCCCTCATTTGCATCTCCAACTTTTGAATAGATGCGATGTGTGAACAAACAAGCTCTGTCATATTCTTCATTGAAGCGTCAGATCTCTCTTGATTTTTCAATACTCTTTCAAGCATGCTTTCCAACTTGGACTCACTTGAAGAACTTTCCTTCCAATATGGAGAGTTATAATATTTCCCCTTTGGTGGAACATAGGGGTTTGAAC
The DNA here is from genome assembly GCA_000715115.1 of Nicotiana otophora. Lineage (NCBI taxonomy): Eukaryota > Viridiplantae > Streptophyta > Magnoliopsida > Solanales > Solanaceae > Nicotiana > Nicotiana otophora. The sequence goes on along the minus strand of AWOL01S0003811.1, from coordinate 159,155 downwards.
TTCGATTTGAAAAATTGTTGTTGTTGTTACTCCAATTTCCTTTTTTTGAACTACCTTGGTCGTTTTGCCACTGTTGGTTGCCTTGCACTTACGGGTTATACCTCCATTGGTGTTGTTGTCCTGAACCTTGGTAGGGTTGTTTTGATATCCTACTTGAGAATTGTTGTCATAATTTGCTTCTCCGTATTCCTCATTTGACATAGGTTGCACATCTTCCACAACATTCACCTTTTTGTTTGGCTTTCAGTGAACATTTTTGTCAACATGTTGACATTGGTGGCAAGCTCAGCAAATTACTTGATATCTTTCTTGGTTCTCCTTAATCATGTTGGTCAAGGAAGGAGTACCATATGCAATTCCACCCGTAGTGTCTTTCGAGTGCCAAGCTTGGTTATGTTCGACCATTTTGTCGAGGATTTGTGTGACCGTTGCAAATGTTTTATCCATAAAGGATCCATCTGCTGCATTTTTGGCTATGGATTGATTCATAGGATCCAAACCCATGTAAAACTTCTCCAACAAAGTATTATCCGGAAAGCCATGACTCGGCAACCCCACCAAATATAGCTTGAATCTATCCCATGCTCATGAAGATGCTCTCCCGATAATTGCTTGAAGAAGAAAATTTTATCCCAGAGCTCGAACTTCTTTCTTTGTGGAAACCATTTTGCTAGGAAGGCTCGGACAAGTTCGGGCCAAGTGTGGATGGAATTAGAAGGTAGATTTTGGATCCACTATCTTGCCTCTCCAGTTAGAGATTACTTGTACACCCTCAACCTTAGGGCATCATCTGAGACATGATTCTGCTTGTGCATTGCACACACACCCAAAATATTTCTGAGATGTTATGTTGGATCATCGTTGGTGGAATTTCAGAAGAACCCCTCTGCCTTTAGTATTAGGATTAGACTGTGTTCCACTTTGAAGGTGGCAGCATCAACTCTTGGAGGGACAATGGCATTTCTATCCTCAATATATTCATCTATATCCACAAACACATTCTCTTATTCCGGATCGCCCATGTTTACCTAATGACACCAAGAAAAGTAAGCAAAGTGTGATGGAATAGAAGAAGATGTAAAGTAAAGCACACACTAGTTAGTAATTTCAAAACCGTATTCCCTAGCTACGGCGCCAAAATTTGATACACTCAAATTATACCTATATAAATGGTGTAAGGTGGTTGGTGACAAATATAATAACCCAACGAGGTTGGGGTCGAATCCCACCGAGAATATGTATGAAAAGGTTACTTGAATAGTATGAAACTTTACTTAAGCCGCAGTTCTACTCCGTTAGTTTAAAATGAGTTTTGTAATTGTGAATTGTTAAGAAAAGCTATTTTGTTAAGAGAATTTAATTAATTTGATTAAGAATCCAAGGTTGTGTCCCCATCAATGGAATGTAATGCTATCAGTGTTAATATGATATATTTCTAATGGGAGGTCCTTTGATATGCAAATGGTTCCTAAATGACTACCCAATATTTTCCAATAATTAGGTAGTATTTCTTCTTTATGATTTTCCCAAATATAAAAGAGTTACAATTAAGAACAACCAATTTATGCCAAGTAGATACCACTTATCCCTAAGCGATTATATTTCACAAGGTTTAAATCCTTGAGTTCTTGCTATTCAATTCTACCAAACCCTATCCCACTTTTCCAAGTAAAGATAGAGTTACATGGCACTAGTCAATGTTTCCAATCATCAACCATAAATGAAGCATGAGAAATGAATAGAAATCAACTAACCATTATATATATATCCAATGGTAAACACCCATTAACATTATACCCACTTAGGGTCCATAACCTTAGTATTTAAAATTAGCTACTCATACTAGGATACAAGAACAAAGTAATGAATAAAGTCATAAAGCAAACAAAGAGGAAAAAATCTTGGAATCTCTCTCAAAAGCTTCCAAAATAATGGTGTATTCAATTCTCTAAGTGTAGCCTCTTTTTCAGACAAGATGGTCCACAAAAACCTTAATCATTCTATTTATAATGGTTTAAACATCGTGGTCAAAAGTGACAAAAATGACCCTGCAGATCAAGTTTGCGACCGCAGAACGCTTTCGCGGTACGCAAATCTTCATTTTCACTACAGGATTGATCACAAAGTTTTCCGGTTTCCATCGCGTTTTGGTTATGCGGTCCACATATTGGTTTCGCGACCGCATATAGTACCGCAAAGTCATCTCCACTGGAACTCCTTTTGCATTAGTGTGATCATTATGCTGGTACCTGGTTAGGTAATCAGTACCTGGATCTGCATAAAAGATATGCAGAAGTGTAGTATGAGTACACCACAACGGTACCCAGTAAGTGCCAAGCCTAACCTCAGTATAGTAGTGACGAGGTCAGGTCAGGGCCCTACTGAAAATAATAGGAGGTAAGGCAAAAAATATAATAATATAATAAAATGACTGAGAAGTGAACAATGAGAATTTACAGAAAAGTAACAACACGGGATTCAAGAAGACAACTACAACATGTGAGGGAAGACAAGATTCTTACAAGTTAAGAAACAACAACAACAATAACACATCAAATAGAGGTAAACAACAGGAGCGCTCCCGAGGTACCGCCTCGTAGTCCCAAAAGGAAAATAATGACAGGGCACTCCCGAGGTACCTCCTCGTAGTCCCAAAAGTAAATATGCAACATGGGCACTCCTGAGGTACCGCCTCGTAGTCCCAAAAGTAAATATGCAATATGGGTACTCCCGAGGTACCGTCTTGTAGTCCTAAAAGTAAATATGCAACAGGGGCACTCCCGAAATACTGCCTCATAGTCCCAAAATTAAATACACAATAGGGGTACTCTCGAGGTACCGTCTCGTATTCCCAAAAGTAAATATACAACACCTAACCAATGGGACAATCAAATTACAACAAGGAATCCTACAGTTAATGACTGAATACAAAATCAAGGAAGCAAGTAATTCAACTAAGCATGTTACACAAATTGCAAGTAAGAGATAGGACACGTAGACATGTGACATTAGGCTAAACATGATGACTACACGTGCTAGAGTAACGCAATTAAGGGAATAAAAGGAATTATTTAGCAAAAATCGGATTTTTCAACATTTAGCCCGAGTACACACTCGTCACCTCGCGTAAAGGCCTTCACGTATTGCAAATACCATAACAATACCAACTCCTAAGGGAGATTTCCCCCGCACAAGGTAGACTAGTCACTTACCTCAAACATCGCTCAATCAATCAATATGAAGACCTTTGCCTAGATTTTCCAACTCCGATCGGCTCGAATCTAGCCAAAATAATTACATACTATAAATATGACTATAAGAAACTAATTTAAATAATGAAACTAAGACTTTAGCAAAGAATTGAAAAATCGCCCCACAAAGTCGACCCGGACCTACAAAATTCAAACAGCCATTCCGATATGAGTTCAACCATACCAAAATTATTAAATTCCAACAATGAAACGTCCTCCAAATCTCCAATTTACACTTTCGTAAGATTTCATAATTTTTCTCAAATTCTTCCATCAAATTCGAAATAAATGACAAATATAACCATGCATTTATGAGATATAATCACTTTTGGATATAGAACATTTACCCAAGTCGAAGTCGTGAAGAATTCCTCCAAAATCGCCCAAAATCGAGCTCCAAAAATTCAAAACGAAATGAGGAAAATGACCAAGTTCGATCTCTTAATAATCTTCCCAATTTTGCTTATGCGGACAGATTGGCGCATCTGCGACGTCGCTTCTGCGACTCTATCATCGCTTTTGCGAAGCCCACAGCACAGTCGCACTCTCGCACCTGCGAAAATAATTCCACTTCTGCGCCATTGCAGGTGCGAGTCCCATTTGCGCATCTACGAAGCCAGCCGCTTCTGCGCTACCCGACTCCGCAGGTACGGTCCCGCTTTTGCGGCGACATGACTGCATCTGCGGTTCCAGCACTGCCCAACCAAAATTGCTCCTGTACTTTCCTGGTCACTTTTGCGGCGTCACATTTGCGGCACTTTTTCCGCAGGTGCAATTGCATTAGTACCCAGGCCCTTCAGTAATACAACAAATCTCCAAAGTGATCCACGACACGTCCGTAACATACTCGAGGCCCCCGGGACCCCGTCCAAACTTATCAACAAGTTCCATAACATAACACGGACCTACTCGAGTTCTCAAATCACACAAAACAATATCAATATTGCGAATCGAGGATCGAAACCTTTCTTTAAACCTTCAAACTTTTAAACTTCGACGAACGCGTCTGAATCCCACCAAAACATTCCGGAATGACGCCAAACTTTGCGTACAAGTCATAAATCACAATGCGAACCTATTCCAAGACTCGAAATCCCGAACGGACATCGATAACGGCAAAATTCACCTCAAACCAAACTTAGAAAATTCTAAAACCTTCAAAACGCCAACTTTCCACAATAAGTGCCGATATGCTTCCGGGCCACCCGATACTCAACCCGAACATATGCCTAAGTCTGAAATTATAATACAAAACCTACTAGAACCTTTAAATTCTGATTCCAAGGTCGTTTACTCAAAATTCAAACCTTAGTAAATTCTTCCAACTTAAAGCTTCCGAAATTAAAATTTTCTTTCCAAATCAACTCTGAACTTTCCAAAATTTAATTCCGACCACACGTACAAGTCATAATACCTGAAGTGAAGCTACTCAAGGTCTCAACCCGCTGAACGACGAGCTAGAGCTCGAAATGACCAGTCGGGTCATTACAAGGAAAACTATATAATAGTGACTTACACTTCCCTAAGAACTTTGCACATTTAGACTTCATTTCCCATTATTTTCATCTCTTAATTTTATTTCTCAGCCCTCTCTTCATCAATTATTTCCTAAGTATTTCCCTTATATCAAGAACATTTCTTTTTTTTTTTGAAAAAGCTTTTTGTTTTCTTTTCATTCTTTTTTTTTCATGTCACATTCTTTTCTTGAGGGTTTTTTCATCACTTTGTAGCTATCACTGGTCATCATTTTTCACTTAATCATCCCTTTTTTCAAATTTTTTAATTAATATCATAGTCTAAGAAACAATGCTCAAAGAAGTAGGGTACAAAAATTAGGGATTCAACAAAAGAATCAAGGCAAAAATATGGCTTCCAAACAAAAGGCTACAGGCTCAATGGGCTAACTAGTGGTACAATATCTGAAAAGGCTAAAATTTACAAGATATATCAGAGAAAGCCTATTATCATCTTCTAAACAAAGCAACACTTTTATTTCGCTTCAACAACATGCATGGCAAGTTTTAGACCAAGATGCAAAATATGACACATATGTAAGAAATCCTCACTACAGATGGCACAAGTATCAATCAAGATAGATCAATTCTACTCTAAGATGGACAAGATCATAGCGAACAACAAAATAAGAATAAGCTATATACATAGTCATAATCCTGAGCCTAGGGGTCACAAATTCTCTTTCTGCTATTTTATTCATTATTCAAGTACTCAGAGGAAAGTACTACACAAACTCAGGCCTAAATATGATTGTATCAAACAAGTCACAAAGGTTTTATTCTTCCTCTTTTACTATTCCTAAAAAAGAAAAAAAATCTAATCCTAAAAATAAAAAAAGTTTACCCGGTTCAAGTTATATCCCCTGAAAAAGAACCAATGCACAACGAAAAACCAATGGAAAGTATTACATAACTAAAACTAACTAGAACAAAAAGAAAATATTTTTAGATTTTTTTTCATTAGACCTTAATCCCTCAAGAAAGCTGTCCACAAAATCTATCGTCGGGACAAGTTCAAATTTTTTGTTTTTTTTCATTTTTTAAAAAAACAAAAACCACTACACTAAGAAAGAATATTACAACTAAGCTAAGATAGCACAAAAACTTACTCAGACAATCTACTCACCCCACACTTAAAATAGTGCAATGTCCTTAATACACACTATAAATAACAAGAAGGTATACGACACTCCCTGGTAGGCCAAAAGCCGAAGTATTATCAGCTCATGGGATACTCAGACTTCTCTCAGGTATGATCCTTTGTGTTGGTACCTCACACTCATTTTCAACCACCTGCTCGCTTTTGCACTAGCCTATTGACTTTGACTCCATTCTCCTACTTCTACAAAATACAAAAATAACATAATAAAAAACTAAACAAAAGTAAAAATAAAAATAAAATTGGGTTGCCTCCCAACAAGCGCTTGATTTAACGTTGCGGCACGATGCCATCACTTTCACCACTTTTTCCTCCACCTTGAGGATATGCATTGCGTCCCCAATTTTGCATCAAATTTTCTGTCACGTTCCTTGGGCGGTAGTGTAAAAATAAATGAACCAAGCAATATATATCGCATCTTGCACTTCTTGGTCTTTAAGTGAGGTATGTCGTTTTGCCTTTATGGTGTGGGAAATTTTAGAATGTAAGGGTCTTGGTCTTCATCTTTACATCTCTCTAAAAGCTCGATCTTCGTGTCCCAAGCACACACGCAAGTATACGTGGTCGTACATGTAATATAGGATTGTAAGTCCAGATATCGTACCCATAGGGACTTGTAATTAACTATTTACTAAATTAAACTAAGACAATTAATCTATTCAAGCGATTTTCTAAAGTATGAACATTTAACTGAATCTAATCTAGAGTAAAAAACTAAAAGATTAAAGGAAACAAGTTTGGAATATTAGAGATGGATTCAATGGGAGAAAATATTCCATAATTATGGGTTAGCTAATAATCCCGTTGAGTTTTATACTTAAATTGTCTAATTAGTTTATCTATCTTATTGATAGACAGGGTTAATATTACTCGTAGCATTTTCCCAAAGTACTACTCCGCTATTCAAGCTAACCTAACGCCTATATTCCTATGGAGTCAGGATTAAAGAGAATGCATTAATAATTCCCGTATAGTAACCAAGAAAGGAGATTAGGTATATTCCTATCCTAACCGCAAATTCGTTCCCGATACTCAGATTCAAGATCTTGCTCTACTCAATCTGATATGCAATCTAAAATTCCCTCTCCTGAGTTCAATCCTTGATTCGTAGATAGTATTTAATTGGTGATCAAGCAATCAAATAATTAAGCGCAAGATTGAATAAATAAACCAATATGATAAAATAATAAGAACAATCTAAGCTTCAAATAACAACATTCATGTAGTACCCCGCAACTCTAGAACTAATAAACTATAAAGTTAAAGGAAGGGAAGAGAAGAAAAACTAGTTAGAAGCTCCTCCAAGCGTGGTTTGTGTTCCCGCACATAAGTTCTCCTTCAAAATATGTTAGATCTCTTCCAAATAAGTTTAAGACTCCTTATTATGAGTTGGGACCATGTAGGACCTAAATAACCTTGTCCCGGATGAAATAGGAAAAATTCCATCACACAGGGTCCCGGTCAGCACCCCACGCTGGCCGTGGCGCTGAAAGCAGTGAGCGATTTGCAATTTTTAACGTCCTATCTTGCTTTGAATTGGACTTCCTTCTTTATTTGTCTTCAACTTGGGGGGACAAACACCAAAGGGTGTCTCCCCTTTATCTCATTCCATTTTATTCTATTAATTGCTTTTAGTTTCTTTCGTATTTTATTTAATTTTGCTCCAAATCTCTTCATCTTAACACAACTTTATTCCTACAGTTAAAATATAATATTAACCACAAAGTTATGTAATTAATACTTAAAAGACGATTAAAAGTACTAGAATGTGAGGCAACAATGGTTAAATATATGCATTTTTGACTGAACATCAAAAGGTTACAAAGACATTGTGTATTAGAGTATCAAAATATGGCTTTCAATGGACGTATAAGGGGGTTGATTATAAACAATACGTATATTGACTCAAATTTTATAGAAAGCAAACATAACTACTTAAAGATAAAAATATTATTGATGTTTGTCGTATTCCTACTAGCAAGTTTTGAAGGCTCTGAATTTTCTTTCCTGTTGTTGCTAGCACACTTTGAAGGCTCGGGATTTTCTTTCGTGCTGGCAGGCTTAGAAGCCTCAGAATTTCCTTTCCTACTGGAGGTTTTGAAGCCTCGGGATTTTCTTTGGAAGAATTACGGCCCTTGTCACTTTGCCCAACGACCTAACCGAAAATGCCCTAGGTTTGAAATCTTTGTTCTGTTTGGCTCAGGTTGTATATAACATGAAAGGAATTTTTTAACATTTATCCCACATTAATTATTTTAAGGGTTATATTCAGTTTCCACTTTTATTTTCATTTCTTCTCTCTTTTCTAACGCTTTTGCTGTCTTTCTTCTTCTCTCTACGTTCTTCCACACAAACAGACCATAAAAAGTAGAGAGAAATTGAAATTTCTAGAGACAAAATGTTGAATCTTTTGCAGATAAGAATCCTCATTTTTTCCATGGATTTATTGTTATTTTGTTTCTAAACCCTCTCTTCTGAGAAATGGTGGCTACAATGTAAGAAAATTGAAGAATATAAGTTCACCATTGAAGGCCATTCAAAACTTCACTTTCAAAAATAGAATTTTTTGAGTTTGTTAGTTGTTTGGATTTAATGTTGTTCCAATTGATCGAAAACATCAAAAGGAGTACAAAATTTAAATTTGAAGTGATTTAGAGTAGACTTGAGTTACATTTCAGAAAAGACGAAAGGAAGAAGACGAAGTCAGTTTTTATATAATGATGTATAATTTTGTATAATAATGTATATGTATGTATAAACTCCTCTTATACACTATTATATATTTTTATACACATTTATACAAGCGTCTGTAGACGAACTTCTTCTACGATTTTCAGTTGCAATTCTTATTCAAAACCAGTCCAAATCTCCATTAAATGACTTCAAATTTTATATACAACCTCCTTATACTATTTCTAACAAGACTAAATAACACCCATTCTTAATTTCTCACAAAACAAAATTCGAAATTTAAATCTACTTATTTAAGCTTGTTCAACAATGGTGGACCAGTTCAAATCTTTATTAAATGAACTTCAAATTTTGTATACGACCTCTTTATACTATTTCTAACCGTCACGACCCAAAACTCCTAACCTCGGGGCCGTGATGGCTCCTAACATCTACTTGCTAGACAAGCCGACGCCAATATAGTAATGAACTAACTTTTAACAGTTAAAACAAAGTAATGATATATAACGAGAAATAAACTCTGAATTTAACACACTGTGAATATAAGCAACGTGATACAAACTACTCCCAGAAATCCGGAGTCACAAGTACACGAGATACTAGAATACTACATACATGGTCTGAAACAAATACAACTAGTTGAAGCTAGATAAATAGCAGGATAAATAAAGAAGGGGACTTCAGGGCTGCAGACGCCATGCAACTATACCTCAAGTCTCCAACTGTGGATGAATTCGGGTAGAAAAAACAATAAATGCCGCCAGGATCAGCACCGGTATCTGTACAAGAAGTACAGAAGTGTAGCGTGAGTACAACCGACACAATGTACTACGTAAGTGTCGAGCCTAACCTCGACGAGTTAGTGACGAGGCTATGACAAGACACCTACATAAAACCCTATATATATATATATATATATATATATATATATATATAAAACAACAAAATCACAGATAGAGTAATAAAATATTAACTGGGAGGGGACATGCGAAAGAGGAGATATCATAAAAATGATAAGTATGAAATCACCTAATGACATCTTCCGAAATAAGCAACAATATAACCAAGTAAATTACCAATCTGGAAATTAATTAAAGCAGTGAAATGAAGATGGCGCGGCATCACCCTTCGTGCTTTTACTCTCATCCTCACCATGTAATATCATAAATAAAATGGCATGGCATCACCCTTCATGATTTTACTCTCAAATATCTCAATATATGATAATAAATTCAAATAAGGTACGGAAACACCCTTCGTACTTTTCTCTCTTCCTCACCAAGCAACAATACAAATCGGAATAATAAAAGCAAGGCGGGAAACAATTTTACTTTAATTATGGTTCCATGATATCAAAACTCAACTTTCAAAATATCCAATATCTTTGAAATAAACAATAAATACGAAACGAATAATTAAAAGAAGTAATAATCTAACCTAAGCATGGAAAACATAATTAATGAAATAATACAATACAAATAAACAATTTCCATCTGTATGGTTTAATCCAATGACAATGCATAGATACTCGTCACCTCACATATACATTGTCTCCACACATAAAACATGCAGAAAATAGACCAACAAGTCCTAATCCTTCAAGTCAAGGTTAACCACGATACTTACCTCACTCTGCAACCAAATCAATACTCAACCGCTTCTTTTCTTCTAGAATTAGCCTCCAAACCAATCAAATCTAAACCAAATATAGTTCAAATAATTCAAAATAGACTTTAGAAACTACCCACGAGTGAAAACGATTCAATCTTTAATAAGTTTGGAAAAAGACAACAAAAGTCAACCCTTGGCCCGCTTGGTCAAAACCCGAGATTCGGACCAAAACTCAATTAATCATTCACCCCGAGCCCGGTTATGTGATTAGTTTCGAAATCCAACCTCAATTTGAGGTCTAAATCTCAATTTCTCAAAATCTCTAATTTCTACTGTGAAAGTGCATAGATTAAAGGTTAAAATCAATGGGTGTTTATGAAAATATAAGGAAACAAGATAAAATCTACTAACCTATGAAGTTGGGATGGAAAATCTCTTCACAATCGCCTCTAGGACGAGCTCAAACGTGAAAATGGTGAAACATGACTCAAATCCCATTTTTTGAACGTTTATAACACTAGGCGTCAGATGTTCTTCGCGTTCGCGAAGCAACAGTGGCCAAAGGCCTTCGTGTTCGCGAGGCACTCTTCGCATTCGCGGAAGCTTATCCCCCCCAGCCTTCGCGTTTGCGAGCCTAGGTTGGCGTTCGCATAGAGTACCGGATAGCTTCCTCCCAGATCCCCCCCAACCCTACACGTTCGCAAGAGGAGGGTCGCGTTTGCGAAGGGTAAACCCCCCACTACTTCGTATTTGCGACCAGCTCCCCACGTTCGTGATGAAGAAATTCCTTTCCAACCCAATTTCCCGTTCGTGATTGCGAGAGTAGCTTCGCGATCGTGAAGCACAAGACACCTGATATCAGCAAATAGCTGATACCAACATTTTTCCAGGTTCAAATGGTCCGTAGCCTATCCAAAACTCACCTGAATCCCTCGGGCTCCAAACTAAATATGCACACAAGTATAATAACATCATATGAACTCGCTCACGTGATCAAAACACCAAAATAACACCTAGAACTACGAATCAGACATCAAAATGCATGCAATTTTCAAAGAAACCCAAGAACTTCAAAATTCACAACTAAGCATTCGAATCCTATCAAATCAACTCCGTTTTGCACCAATTTTTGCAGACAAGTTTCAAATAGAAAAATGAACCTATACCAAGTTCCGAAACCGAAATCCGAACCTGGTAGCTATAAAGTTAACCTATGGTCAAACCTAGGAAATCTTTAAACCTTCAAGTTACTAGTTTTCAAATCACGATATGGACCAATCGGGATCGTCAAAATTCCGATCCGGGGTCGTTTACACAAAATGTTTACTGTAGTCAACTCAAATCATTTTTAAAGCTAAAAATATTATTTTCTTCACATTTTCACGTAAACTCTTTCCGGAAAGAAACACGAACTGCACACGCAAATCGAAAAACACTACATTGAGCTAATTGAGGTCTCGAAATACAGAAATAAGGGCTAGAACTCAAAACGACCTATCAGGTCATCACATTCTCCACCTCTAAAATAAACATTCATCCTCGAACGGACATAGAAAGGTACTTGGACTGGTGAAAAGGTGAGGGTATGTGATCCGCATATTGAACTTGTACTCCTACGTACCTGCCTCGGTCGGCTGACCTCTCCACTACACTCTAACAGAAGGATAACTCTTTGACCTCTACTTTCGCACTTGCCGTGCTAGAATAGCCATCAGCTCCTCCTCATAAGTCAAATCCTTATCCAATTAGACTGATCTAAAATCTAGTACATGGGACGGATCACTATGATACTTCCGGAGCAGAGAAACAGGGAACACCTGGTGTATTGCTGATAAGCTAGGTGGCAATGCAAGCTTATAGGCCACCTCGCCAACTCTTTCAAGGATCTCAAAGGGTTCGATATACCTGGGGCACAACTTGCCCTTCTTCATGAACCTCATCACACCCTTCATTGGTGAAACTCTGAGAAACATCCTCTCTCCAACCATGAATGCAACATCAAAAACTCTCCAATCGGAATAAATTTTCTGCCTAGACTGTGTTATATGAAGCTGATCCCGAATCATCTTAACCTTTTCCAAGGCATCCCAAACCAAATCAGTAACTAACAATAGAGCCTCTCCCAGCTCAAACCAACCAATTGGAAAACAACACCGCCTCCCATATAAGGCCTCATAAGGAGCCATCTGAATACTCGATTGGTAGTTGTTGTTATAGAAAAACATCGCAAACGGCAAGAACTGATCCAAAGAACCCCCGAAATCCATAACACAAACGCGAATCATATCCCTCAATATCTGAATGGTAATCTCAGACTGCTCGTCCGTCTGGGGGGGTGAAATGATGTACTCAACGCAACCCATGTTCCTAACTCACACTTTATGACCCTCCAGAAATGCGATGTGAAATGCATGCCCCGATCAGAAATAATGGACACCGGCACACTGTGAAGACGAACAATCTCGCGGATATAGATCTCAACCAGCTGCTCTGAAGAATAAGTAGTCGCCACTAGAATGAAATGTGCCGACTTGTTCAACTTATCCACAATGACCCATACTGCATCAAATTTCTTCAAAGTCTATGGAAGCCCAACAACGAAATCCATGGTAATACGCTCCCACTTTCACTCGGGAATCTCAAGTCTCTGAAGCAAACCGCCAGGTCTCTAATGCTCTTACTTTGCCTACTCAAAATTTAAACACTGAGCCACATACTCAACTATATCTTTCTTCATTCTTCTCCACCAATAATTCTGCCTCAAATCTTGATACATCTTGGCAGCTCCCAGATGAATGGAATACCGCGAACTGTGGGCCTTCTCAAGAATCAACTCACGCAGCCCATCCACACTAGGCACACAAATCTGATCCTACATCTGCAACAACCAATCATCTCTAATAGCAACTTCCTTGGCATTACCATGCTGCAGCATGTATTTAAGGACAAGAAAATAGGGTTCGTCATACTGACGCTCTCTAATGTGCTCATACAAAGAACACCGAGAGACCGTGCAAGCAAGAACCGCTACTAGGCTCCACACATATAACCTTACGAACTGATTAGCCAAGGCCTGAACATCTGATGATAGCGATCTCTCACCAACTGAAATATATGCAAGGTTACCCATACTCTCAGCCTTTCTGCTCAAGGCATCAGCCACCACATTAGCCTTCCCGGGATGGTAACAAACGGTGATATAATAGTCTTTTAACAAATCTAACCACCTCTACTGCCTCAAATTTAGTTCCTTCTTCTTGAACATGTGCTGTAAACTCTGATGATCTGAGAATACCTCACACGACACGCCATAGAGGTAATCCCTCCAAATCATCAATGCATGAACATGCCAACTCTAAGTCATGAACAAGTTAATTCTTCTCATGAACCTTCAACTACCGAGACGCGTATGCAATTTCCCTGCCATCCGGCATCAATATTGCACCAAGCCCCATACACGAGGCATCACAATACACAGTGTAGGATTCCGAACTCGTATGCAACTCCAACACCGGAGCTGTAGCCAAAGCAGTCTTGAGCTTCTGAAAGTTCAACTCCCACTCATCGGACCACCTGAATGGGGTACCCTTCTGGGTCAATCTAGTCAATGGGGCTATGATAGATGAAAACCCCTCCATGAACCGGCGATAATAACCCTCCAAACCCAGGAGCTCCGAATCTTTGTAGCTTATATAGGTCTAGGCCAGTTATGAACCGCCCCAATCTTCTTAGGATCCAATTTAATGCCATCGGAAGATACAACATGCCCCCAAAAGGCAACTGAATCCAACAAAAACTCACACTTTGAAAACTTGGCATATAACTAACTATCTCTCAAGGTCTGAAGTACAATCCGAAGATGCTGCTCATGCTCCTCTCGACTGCAGGAGTATACCAAAATATCATCAATGAAAACGATCACAAAAGAATATATATAGGGCTTGAATACCTGTTTCATCAAATCCATAAATGATGTTGGGGTCTTCGTCAAGCCAAATGACATCACTAGGAACTCATAATACCCGTACCGAGTCCGCAAAAGCTATCTTAGGGGCATCTGATGCCCTAAGCTTCAATTGATGGCAGCCAGATCTCAAATCAGTCTTCGAAATCACTTTGGCACCCTGAAGCCTATCAAATACGTCATCAATCCTCGGCAAAGGATACTTGTTCTGATAGTGACATTGTTCAATTGCCAATAATCAATACACATTCTCATCATACCATCCTTCTTTTCACGAACAATATTAGTGCACCCCAAGGCGAAACACTAGGTCTAATGAATCTGTTATCAAGCACATCCTGCAACTTCTCATTCAATTTCTTCAACTCAACTGGGCTATATGGTATGGTGGAATTGAAATAGGATGAGTACCCGGAGCCAAGTCAATACAGAAGTCGATATCTCTATCGGGTGACATCCCCAGCAAATCTGTAGGAAACACCTCTGGAAACTCACGCACAACCTGTACTGAATCCATGGAAGGAACCTCTGCACTAGGATCACGAACATAGGCCAAATATGCTAGACATCCTTTCTCGACCATATGCCGAGCCTTCACATAAGAAATAACCCTGCTAGTAGAATGGCCAGGAGTCCACCTCAACTCTAATTGAGGCAACCCAGACATGGATAAGGTTAACGTCTTGGCATAACAGTCCAATATAGTATTATAAGGAGACAGTCAATCCATGACCAAAATAACATCAAAGTCCACCGTACCAAAAAGTAGGAGATCTACACTAGTATCAAGGCTCCCGATAGAAACCACACACGAGCGATAAACACAATCTACAATAATAGAATCTCCCACAGGTATGGAAACATATACAGGATCACTCAAAGAATCATAAGGCACAATCAGATATGAAGCAAAATAGGAGGACACATAGGAATAAGTAGAGCCCGGATCAAATAGAACTGAACCATATCTATGGAAAACTGGTACAATACCCGTGATGACTATGTTACATGACTCTACTTCAGGTCTAGCTGGAAATGCATAAAAATGAGGCTGGCCCCACCACTTTGACCTCCGCCTCTTGGATGACCACCACCTCTATCAGCCTGACCCCTGCCTCTAGCTGACTGAGCGAGCGGTGAAGAAACCAGTTCCAGAACCATGGCACGAGAACTCTGTTGTGGCATGACGCCCTATGACCTAGGGAAAAATCTAGCAGCGTGCCTCGGATCTCCACAAGTATAACAAGCCATCGGCTGTTGTGACTGCTGACCTTGGAATTGGCCCTGTTGACCTGGATAACCACCCTAATAACTCTGGTTCGGAGGTGCACTAATAGGAGCTAATGGTGTGCTGTAGGCTAGCTGCTCAAGATGAGACACATAGAACTATGATAACCCGAAGCACCGTGGGATACCTAAAGCACTGATTGAATCGACCTAGGAGGATAGGCTCTACCAAATGAACCTCTGCCTCCATATGAGACGCCACTGAATACACCAAAATGACGAGGTCTCTTTTCAGATGCTGCCTTCTTTCCTGACCAATAACCATCTGGATCTGTCTAGCAATCTCTATGGCCTTCTAGAAAGCAATATCATCTCCGGTCTCCTTGGCCATCTGTAGCCTAATACTGAAAGTAAGTCCATAAATAAATCTACTCTCTCTCTCCCTCTCAGTAGGGAGTAAGATAACTACATGGCGAGCTAGGTCCACAAATCGGGTCTCATACTGGGTAACAGTCATGCTACCCTACTGAAGGCACTCAAACTGCCTGCAGTATTCCTCTCTCAAGGTGAAAGGAATAGACTT
Organism: Nicotiana otophora; assembly: GCA_000715115.1. NCBI lineage: Eukaryota > Viridiplantae > Streptophyta > Magnoliopsida > Solanales > Solanaceae > Nicotiana > Nicotiana otophora. Next base: position 143,155 of record AWOL01S0003811.1, on the reverse strand, counting down.
CTCAAGAAACAACTGCGAAAACATATCCCAAGTATATGGCGATGAACTAGCTGGTCTACTCCGCATATGATCTTGCCACCATCACTTGGAGGAATCAGTCATCCTGTGATGACCCGATAGGTCAATTTGAGTTTTAGCCCTTAATTCTGTATTCCGAGAACTCGATTAGCTCCGTTTAGTGTTTCTCTATTTGCATGTGCAGTTCGTGTCTTCTTCCGGAAAGATGTTTTGTGTAAAATTGAAGAAAATGACTTGAATTGACTATGGTCAACTTTTTGTGTAAACGATCCCAGATCACTATTTTTACAACCCCGGTGGATCCATATCGTGATTCGGGACTTGGACGTATGCCCGGAATGGAATTCGGAAGTCCCTAACTTGATTGGACTTGCTTTGTTGAAAACTAGTAATTTGAAGGTTTAAAGATTTGCGAGATTTGACTGTAGGTTGACTTTTATGGATACCGGATTCAGATTTTGGTTTTGGAATTTGGTATAGGTTTATTTTACTATTGAAAACCTGTCTGCAAAATTTGGTGCAAAACAGAGTTGATTTAATAGGATTTGGACGCTCGATTGTGAATTTGGAAGTTCTTGAGTTTCTTTGAAAATTTCATGTATGTTTTATGTCTGATTCGTATTTCTAGGTGTAATTCTGGTATTTTGACTGCGCGAGTGAGTTCATATGATGTTATTACACTCATGTGCATATTTGGTTTGGAGCCCGAGGGGCTCGGGGTGAGTTTTGGAGAAAATAGAGTAACAAGTACTAATCCCTCGAGTCAAGGTTAATCGCGACACTTTCCTCGACCCGCAATCAAAGAAATCAATCAAACATGGCTTTGCCTTTTGAACAAACATCCAAATCTAGCTTTATAAACTACCCATCAATGAAAATGTTCGATTTTGATTATTTTTGGAAAAAGTAAACAAAAGTCAACTCCGGGCTCGCTTGGTCAAAACCCGAGGTTCGGACCAAAATTCGATTACCCATTCACCCCCGAGCGCGGTTATGTGATTTGTTTTGAAATCCGACTTTAATTTGAGGTCTAAATCTCAATTTTACAAAATTTTTAATTTCTACCCAAATCCCTAATTTCTACCATGGAAATCCTAGATTTGATGTTGAAAACACATAAGTAGCAATGGGTAATTGAAAGAAATGGATTAAAGTTGCTTATCAATGATTTTGGGAAGAATTATCTCTTGAAATATTGCCTGTAAAGTGTTTAGGGTTGGGATATGGTGTAAAATGAGCTAAATTCCGATTTTCCCCAATTTTACCAGTTGCAGGTGTCACATTTGCGAAGAAATGCTTGCAAATGCAATGCCCGTAAATACGAGAAAGAGATTCTAAATGCGAACCCTATCTAAGAAGCCCAGATATCACAAATGTGACACTTAGATCGCAAATGCGAAAACTCAACCTTCGCAAATACGACCAGAAGTTTTGCAAATGCGAAGCAGACTCAAGTGGCATGTGATCGCAAATGCCTCCCCCCTCCCCCCCGAGCATGATTAACCCTGGCACATACATATACGCTCGTCACCTCATATATGTATCACCCCCGCATGTGGCAAACAATGATAAATAAGAGGAAATATTCCCTCAATAAAGTTAGACAAAATACTTACCTCAATTCGACTAACTCAACACTCAATCTAGCCTTTTTCCTTTACAAATTCGCCTCCGCCCGGCTCAATCTAGCCAACGACGACTTGAATACATCACACAATGCAAGAGAAAACAATTTCAATTAATAAAGCTGTGACTTTTATTAGATTGCTAAAAAGTCAACAAAAGTCAAATCCCGGGCCCGCCCGGTCAAAACCTGGGTCCAAGGGTAGGTATTGACTACCCATAGCCTCACGAGTCCAGACATATATTTTGTTTTCAAATCCGAGTCCTATTCGACTCTCAAATCCTAAATTTTCATTTTTCAAAACTACAAAATCCCCAAATTTTTCCCTAAATTTTCCATGAATGTAATGTTAAATCTTATATAAGATCATGAAATATAGTTGAGAAATGATTAAATATACTTACCCAATGATTTGGTATGAAAATCCCTTCACAAAATGGCCTATTCTCGGACCTAGGGTTCAAAATGTGATAAAATGAAGCTAAATCCTGAAATGGGAGTCTTAATATGAGCCTCAGATGTTGCATTTGCGACATTAGGATCGCAAATGCGATACTCACAAATGCGACAAAAGTATCGCAAAAGCGAAGGCTGACCAGCTCTGCTCATGTTGCAAATGCAACAGAAGACTCGCAAATGCGAGCTCTGAACGTTTCGCAAAAGCGACAGTTGGCGTCGCAAATGCGGAGCTGCTATCGCAAATGCGATAATGTGGTTGGCAATTGCGAACTGAAGATTTTCCTGCTAAGGTCGCATTTACGACCAAACGCTTCGCAAATGCGAAATGGGGCCATAGCAAATGCGAGAAATTCTTCGCAAAAGCGAACTCTTGCCCAGCAGCCCAGGTTTCGCAAATGCGATGGCTGCTTCGCAATTGCGACTGTCGCATTTGCGACCAATACATCGCAAATGTGATTCTACCAAATTTCACGGCACAATCATACCAAAGGCCGGGGCAAACAAACATTATGGTCTACACAAACCAACTTCCCCGCCCCCACTAAGAATGTTTCTTTGAGTGCAGGGTCAACAGGGAGTAAGGAAGCACTAAGACCACTCTAGGGCAAATGACGGATCCACCACTTGCCTAAGATTTTCTCTCTTCCTCTTTTACTTGAATGTTTCTGGTACAACTAAAGCTAACCTTTAAATCATTTGTAGGTACCTGGGAATCATACAGCAGATACAGAAAAACCTGTACATAGCAAATCGCCTGCTCAAACAACTGGAGTACCTTGCAAAAAATGGATCATTGACTTCATCAATGGAAGCATGTATACAAAATCTCTTGCTCAACTAATCAGATCACCCTGTACAAACGGGTCGTCGGCTTCACCGTTTGAAGTCCTGTGTATAGCAAACCGTCAGCTCAATCAATCGGAATACCCTGTACAAATCAAACGTCGGCTTCGCCAACCGGAGCCTTGTATATAGCACACTGCAAACTTCTCTAATAAAGCAATCCACATCATCTATCTGTCGCAACGGGTGCTAGAATAGACAGTCGAAAACCTCCTCACCGACGTTCTGCCAATCAATGGCCGCAACTTAGCTTCGCAATCAAGAGTATCTCTTGGGCATGCTTTTATTTTATTTTACTATTGCTTTGAATGTTTTAACGTTTTGTTCATGCAGCTTTAGGCATGATTACAATTTTAGTCAATCACTCTGACGAGCTCAAAACACACACCTAAATATGCTCACTAGTCAAAGATAGTATAGAAAATTATCGTATCCACAGGGATTGGAGTTAAACAGTATTTTCGTAGCTTGTAGCTAGATTTCTATCCAATATGATCAACAATTGAGATTATATGATTAAGAACTAAAATTAACTAAGACTCTTGATCTAATTGACTAATGACATTTGAACAAAATTAAGCAAAGAAGATATCAATAGGAGAAAATAGGGGTTGATTGGATAGGTGCAAGATAATTGTCTGGGACTTAACTCTCGTTAATGCACTTCTAATGTTCAAGCGAGTCTCTCAAATTCACTCAATTATTAGTTCAAACGCTTAGTAGAAACTCCTCTCTAGATTAAGTCTCAACCTCACAATATGAACAAATTTATGCTTGGTGAAGATTTCCACAAATTCGTAGTGGACTGATCTTTAGGAGAACCTCTTTCGATTATTCTACTAACTAGGTCTAAACAATAATTCAACTAGCCTCTTTCGATTAATAAGAAGAATCAATGTATTTAACCAACAAGATGATGCAAAAATATCACAAGTTATGCCTCTCTCGATTATATGAACATGTGAATATAGATGCAATAATTAAATCACCCAAAACAATTCAATATAATTCAATGGCCGCAACTTAGCTTCACAGTCAAGAGTATCTCTTGGGCATGATTTTATTTCCTTTGCTATTGATTTGAATGTTTTAACGTTTTGCTCATGAAGCTTCAGGCATGATTACAATTTTAGACAATCACTCCCAAGACGAGATTAACTTACATTCCAGTGCAAAGCTCTCCCAACAAGCGGAGACGCACTTCACAAATCAACTCTCCCAACAAGCGGAGACATTTCTCAATGTAAATCTCTCCGAACAAGCGGAGACACACTCTCCCAATCAATCTCTCCCAACAAGCGGAGATAATTTTCAAATGCTCCGACAGCTGCGGAATGGTACACAGCCCGTCTAACAAATCGAGTCAAAATCAGTATCCCATCATCCTGATCCAAAATAATGGCTCGCCGGTAGCCAGGCATTGTCATTCATGCATCATTTACATCACATCTTAATATACTCTATATTGGAATATATTGGTATGTGTGTATTTTATTTATTTTGTAAGAACAAACGCCGCAGTGTGGAACTTTTTTAAGTAGCAGATCAAACTATAATGCAATGAGGGACATCCAACCCATTAGCGGGCCAAGGATCCAAGTTCAAGACGACCAGTGAAACTCAAACGTTTCAAATCCTTCAAGTCAAGCCGCAAAATTCAAGCTATCATGAGAACCCAATCCTATGTCTCGCTGTATTGTCGAAATACGATACTGGGGAAATTCCTATGAGTATCGCTTCCTCAAAAGTCTTCACTCCAGAACTACATGAAGCTTGATCCTCGTTAAGCCCAAAGTATGTAAGCAATTCAAAGCCAGAATTCGGCGACAATCTCCCACAAATATTCCCAGAATCTTCCTTAACTCAATCCTACAACCTTCATTTGTGTAATGCATGCCTAAAGCCGGGACAAAATTGGCCCTGCTTCAATTTATTTGCCCGAAAACTCTTTCATCGTCTCCGGTCAAAGAGGGACAACTGTTGACGGCCAATTTTGACCCTCCTTTTTAAAATTAATTTATTTATACTTAATAATTTACAATAAATATTCTGAAAGTGTTTTCAGGTAATAAATACTTATTTTTAATTATTAATTAATTATTATTTTTAAAATATTCACGTAGTATTAATTAAAATTATTCACGTAGTATTAATATTATGTAACCGCAAATGTGCTTACTATTTTAAGATTACTGAAATAACTTTTAAATACATCACATAGGCCTATATAGTTAATTTAATGAATTAATCTTTAATTTCTAATAAATTAGGTTACTATGCTAGTATTTTGAAATTAGTTTTAAAATTTAGAAAAACAAAGTATTTTTGCAAATAATAATTAACATAATTAGTAAAATATACTAATTATAATGTTACCATATTTTATTGAAATTATTAAGTTTATTTAAATTAATTTTAAAAAGGGATTAAAAGGCAAAAGTCTATAATTGCAATTCTCAATTAAAAGCAGAGTGTCCATCTCTTAAATTATTTTCAGCCCAAATGCCAAGCCCAGTCCGAAATATACCCCACCCAAACAACCCCTTTAATCCTTGTTGGAAATCCTTGCCATTATTTCTCAACTAATTAACGCTTGCCACATCATCCTCCCTCACCACTCACAAAACAAACACACATGCATCTTAGCCGTTGGTCCATCTGATCATTGACACACATTTAATCTCAAATTTTTTGTTGATTTTTAAACACCCGCCTCAGAGATCTCATCGCTACTGTCCAAAATCTTATAATCTAACGGACACCGAAAATCCTCCTCAAAAATCCTAAATGACCAAATTCTCAGGGTCGTTGATCAGTAGATCCAACAACCCAGATTTTATCTCTCAACCTTAACCTAGAGACGGAATCCCTATCCCCCAAAACCCTAATCATTTTTTCTTTGACACAACTGCCTCTCTTTTCCTTTCCTCTCTCTTTTCTCTCATCTCCATCAACCATCAATCTCCATGACCTTGCACAAATTTGTGCAAGGTCATTTGAAACCACTCTGAATCATCCCTTATGTCTCCCTATCCACGAATTCCACTGATAATATCCAATTTCATCGCACAAATTCAAGACCCCTAATCCGTACACTAAGATCGAAAAGGAAAACCTTCAAATCTTCTGATTTTCTCTCATGAGTCAACGATCGAGTCTAAAACCATCCTTTTTCCTTCTGAAATTCGTGAATCCAGACAGCTATTTTCTATCTCATTACTAAAAATTCAAAATACCCAAATCTGAAACCCTCGACTCAACGATGCAACTTCAAATCTCCCAATCTCCTTCGTGTTCTGTCAAATTAGAGCATGCATGGAGTCTTACTCAGAGTTCATCATGAGGATTCGATGTATAGAGGTCAAACTTAGTGACCTATAGACATTAGGGTTTAACTTCTTGTCCAAAGCTTTAATTGTCGACCTCCTCGTGCTCAGGTAAACTCGACCCTTTTTCCCCTATGTTTTCTTTCTGATTTCCCTCAATATTGCTATCATCATGAATCTTTCATCACTTATCACTATTCTTTTGAATCTGTGAAACCCTAAGAGCCTTAAAATAGCACTATAAATAGGGATTTTAATATTTTCATCTACTAGAACCTAGAATCACCAACTAACTGAACAACCTAATAGAGAAAACGACCAACAAATACCTAAGAGTAATTATGAGATTTCAAAAACCTAGGGTTTCTTACTGATTTCTGTTCTTTTTTCTGAGTGCTTTCACTGTTTCGAGCTTGAAATCTTGGGTCTTAAGCAATTAAGAAAGATCCATGTTTGGTCTGCTGCCCTCGAAAAGGTTAATATACCTTTAACTCCTCTCTTTTGGTCACCTTATTATAATGTTATGAATATGCTCGTTGTCTTCTGTTAATTGTAGTGATTTATGATGTTATCAATAATATATAATGTTATTCCCATGTTCATGTTAAAGTGTTGTTGATCAATGGTTATTCATCATGTTTTTTCTGAATCTCTTTAATTGGTATTGATTAAACTGTTACATGACCTTAATGACTTGCATTTATGAACCTAAACAGTTTATATAATTAAGTTTCCTTTATAGGCCTTAGTGTCTTTCAGATAGCCAATATGATTTAATTCCCCCAATGTGTCTTAATGACTTCCATGCTTGTCTAAACTTTAGATTTTCTGTCAATAGTTCTATAGTGATTTTAATTGTGATTTTTGTCTCTGTACACTATTTTTCTGCATCCTGTTGTCTTATGGTTATGATCACTGTCTGATATTCCTCATTAGAACAAAACCTGAGAGTTCATAGTTTACACCCTTCATCATTTAACTGAAGCATGAAAGTTTAAGTGTCTAAGTGTTCTCCTTCCCTATATATGTGACTTTTAACCCCAAGAGCAGTTCGTGAGTATAACTATGACATTCTCATATTCACATCTAGTTTTTGGTTGCATCTGTTTGAAACAGTCTTGTTGAGGTGAACTCACATGAATACCAGTAATTCGGCTGTATATATTCTGTTAAGATTAAGTTATCCTCTTCTTCATAAACAATAACTCACAATCATGTTTGTTATAGCTGACTGGTAATTGTTGTTAAGCTGAACTTAGTTGTCTCATGTTTAGATCTAACCCTCAGTTACATAAATGAGTTAAAACATGTTTGGTACATTACGTTCTTGTCTTTAACTTCCTTCATGGAATTGTTGGCTTTGCGAAGCTTTCATTTAGTTGTCTTTCATAAAAACGGGTCATAGCCATTTTGTTATAATTAAGTGACAATTGTTTTCAAGTTGAGTATGATTGTTGCATAATCAGATGCTAATTTTAGTTCATATACACATGAGTTAAACTTGTTTTGCTATAGTCCTTACCTTGCCTATAAGCCATCTTCCCTTTATGACACTGCTGACTTGAATCTCTAATATGTGAAACTCACCCTGTCTCTCTAAGATCACAGCCCCAATTGAAATGTCTATATATATAACTGATCAAATGTTGCATGCATCCCTCTTTTTCTGCTTCACTTCGTATTTTGTTCTACTCAGTCCTCTCTTTCCTGTTATTCTGAAACTGAATCAGCTTTTTAACCCTATGAGAAGGTCTCTATTGCTACTACTTGAACATAGGGAATTGTTTAAGATTAATACTATTATGAGAGTGATTCTATTAAGCATATTTATGAACTCCATGTTGAATCTATGACCTATAGTCTAACTAAGAATCCAGATCATGTTTTGATACTTTTGATAACACCTAAAAGGTTATTTGGCGTGATTGTTTGTTTAAATCCTTGTTGATGCTTCTAAGGAAATCCAAGCAGCGTGGTCAGTCTATGCATGTGCTAGTGGCAAGACATAAGCTAATCAACTCATAATTAGTCTGCCAGGGCAGGAGTGTCTGTATTTCTTGTGTTGCAGCATATCTGAACTCTGTATTCTTCACCTTTACTTTGAATGTGCTTTCCCCAGTGTTTAGACCTATGATAGTATATTATAGTGTTTTCTTTTCTTCTCCCACTTGTGTCTGAAGTCTGGCCTTTAGACTTACTTGATATATGTATTGTTCATTTCGTATTAGAAATATAGTCATAAGTATGGTTTGTGTCTCCTTGTGTTATTCTGTAAGGAGAAAGTACACTTTTAAGGTAGGGAATACTATAGAATTTAGTTTACATTAGAAGGGCCTCATTGGCACCTAAACCCATAGGGAACAGTGAGTCTTTAGGGGTTAGAGGTATTTGGGAGTGGAGTTTATCACTAGGTTGGGCTTCTCTCCCCGGGACAAGCATCGCCCTGGGCCTCGAGACCCTTGGGATCTTTGAAGTGTAGGGGGATTCAAAGTGGGCATCGATATTAAGTAGAACTCTCTCCTTAGCCCTCAATGCATTGACACGTTTGGTTCTCTAGGGGTTTAGTATTTAATGACAATGAAAGGTTTTCAATGTAAATTATTTGCCATGTATAACCACCACTTTAGTATAAGTTTTCTCCTAGCATTATAGTATCGCTAGTTTGTTATATTTTTGCTTCGATCATCTAGTTATATGTCTGGTGCCTGACTGAATATATAAAATATGTATCTAATGACTTTCTCTTATTTTTGGACATGTACATGTTTTGGGCCTGTTGAGTTCCTAAGGAACACAGGCCTAATACTGTTGCATTATTGGTAGTATGGAGTCAGCTGTTGCCGCCCGTTTACTGTTGGGCCTGCCTTTTGAGGCCCAATTTTCAGAGTCCAGTCCTCTCTCCCTCAACTCATTTATTATTGTTTACTGCCTCGTTAATTCAGTTTACTGCTTTGCTAGTTTAGTCTATTCCTTGTTGCATTTTGTCACATCTTTTGTTGTTATTCTATACTACCTATATTTAACACTTATATATTGGATTACATACTTTACTTTATACCTTATATCATATAAAACACAGGCAAGCCTTAAACAATAGTGAATTTAAAAAGAATTAGTTAGTAATTAATCCAATTTCGCTAATTACATCTATTTATATCATGCTATGCTATCGCCTACCTATTTTTCTTAACAAGATTTTGAAGCCCATAACTTAGCAAAACAGCAGCCCCACTTTCAAAAGAAAAATGAGATCTGAATCATAAGGTTAGCTTTCTAAAAGGAATTTGACTCTTGCAAAAACCAAAGTGTTGCTGCCCAGCAAAGATTTCTAAACGATTCCTCAAGTCTAATACTTAAGATTTGAGAAACCAAGGTATATCTTATGCTCATTTTTTTACAAACATCTCTTAGAGTTACATGAACATCCATTCTCTAAAGTCAAGTGTTTTTATAACCCCTTTTCACATTCTTTACAAATATCAACCTTTCACATACATATTTCAAAAACTCCTTCAATCATATTCCTCAACATTATTTTCCAGACTCCTTTATAACTTCACACCCTTTTAAAGTCTCACCTTTTTTTAATATTATACTCTCACTTAGATGTACGGTAAGTTATGTCTTTAAAACTCTAATTAAGGCATAATATAAATAATTGATCCCAAATCTAGTCTAAAGCATATGGAGCTACCTCAGGTAGATTGTTGGGGGTGCCTAATACCTTCCCCTTAGAAGAATAAGAACCCTTACCCATAATGTCACCGGTTAGCAGACTAATATAGAATGTGACTTAGTAATTAAATAGGTACCCTAGTATACCTTTAAATATTAGGTGGCGACTCTCTTTTATCAACAACAGAGAAACCACAAGTTGAATCTTGTCTTGACTACTGCAAAATAGGGTGCAACAATGAACAGTGTAATTCTTCTCTTGAACCTTCAACCGTCGCGATGCGTATACAATCACCCTGCTATCCTGCATCGATACTTCACCGAGCCTAAAGTGTGATGCATCACAATACACTGTGTAGGATCTTGAACCTGTGGGCAACACTAACACTGGCGTCATAGTCAAAGAAGTCCTGAGCTTCTGAAAGCTCAACTCACACTCATCAAACCACCTGAGTATAGCACCCTTATGGGTCAATCTAGTCAATGGGGCTACTATGGATAAAAATCCCTCCACCAACCGGAGGTAATAACCCGCCAAACCTAGGAAACTCCGAATCTCTGTAGCTGAAGTAGGTCTAGGTCAGTTCTGAACTGCCGCAATCTTCTTAGGATCCACTTTAATGCCCTTGGCCGATATAACATGCCCCCAAAAGGTAACTGAATCCAACCAAACACACACTTTGAAAACTTGGCATATAACTGACTATTCCTCAGAGTCTGAAGTACAATCCGAAGATCCTGCTCATGCTCATCTTGACTACAAGAGTAGATCAAGATATCATCAATAAATACGATCTCAAAAGAATCCAAATAGAGCGTAAATATTTGGTTCATTAAATCCATAAATGATGCAGGGGCATTTGTCAACACAAATGACATCACTAGGAATGCATAATGCCCATACCGAGTCCGAAAATTTGTCTTAGGGAAATACCCTAATCTTCAAAAACACTTTGTTCAACTACCAGTAGTCTATACACATCCTCATCGAACCATCGTTCTTCTTCATGAACAAGACGGGTGCACCGCAAGATGAGACAGTAGGTCTAATGAATCCTTTATCAAGAAAACCTTGCAACTGCTCCTTCAGTTCCTTCAACTCTGGCGGGGCCATACGATATGGTGGAATAGGAATGGGCTGAGTGCTCGTAGCCAAGTCAATATCTCTGTCTTGTGGCATCCCCGGCAGATCTACACGAAACACCTCTAGAAACTAATGCACCACTTATACCGAATCCATGGAAGGAACCTCCGCACTACAATCGTGAATATAAGCCAAATAAGATAAACATCCCTTCTCGACCATGCGCCGAGCCTTCACATAAGAAATAGCCCTTCTAGTAGAATGGCCAGGAGTCCCTCATCACTCTAATAAAGGCAGCCCCGACATGGCTAAGGTCACCGTCTTGGTGTGACAGTCCAATATAGCATGATACAGTGACAGTCAATCCATGCCCAAAATAACATCAAAGTCCACCATATCAAGAAGTAGGAGGTCTATACTAGTCTCAAGACTCCTAATAGTAATCACACACGAGCAATAGACACGATATACAATAAAAGAATCTCCCACAAGTATGGACACATACACACGAGCACTCAAAGAATCACGAGGCACAACTAGATATGAAGCAAAATAGAATGATACATAGGAATAAGTAGAGCCCGGATCAAATATAACTAAAGCATCTCTATGGAAAACTAGAACAATACATGTGATAACGACGTCAGATGACTCAGCCGCACTCCTAGTTAGGAATGCATAAAAATAGGATTGGTCCTTACAACTCCAACCTCGACCCCTCGGACGGCCTCTAGCTGGCTAGCCTCCACCTCTAAGGGTCTGACCTCCACCTCTAGGAGCTTGACCCCTGCCTCTAGCTAGTTGAGCGATGGGTGAAGCAATCGGTGGCGAAATCATGGCACAAGAACCCTGCTGGTGCATGCTGCCTTATTATCTAGGGAATAATCTAGAAAGGTGCCTCAGATCTCCACAAGTATAACAAGCCCTCGGCTGCTGTGAATGCTGACCTTGGAACTGGCCCTATCGATATGGATAACCACTCTGATAATTCTTGATCAGAGGTGCACTAACAGCAGCTGGTGGTGCACTGTAGGCTAGCTACTCAGGATGAGACACATAAGGACCACGACTGCCCAAAGCACTGTAGGATGCATGAAATGATGATTGTGCCTCCAGGCGAGGCACCACTAAAACCACCAAAATGACGAGGCCTCTTATCAGATGCCGGCCCCCTCTCTTGACCACGAAGCATCTTGATCTGTCTAGCAATCTCTATGACCTTCTAAAAAGAAATGTCATCTCTGGTCTCCTTGTCCATCGGTAACCTGATAGTGAATGTGAGCCCATCAATGCATTTCCAAACTCTCTCCCTCTCAATAGGGAGAAAGATAATGGCGTGGCGAGCTAGGTCCACAAATCGAGTCTCATACTGGGTAACAGTCATGCTACCTTACTGAAGGCCCTCAAACTGCTTGCGGTAATCCTCTCTCAGAGTGAAAGGAATGAATTTCTCTAGAAATAGCTACGAGAACTGATCCCAGGTAAGTGTAGGTGAACCAGTTGGTCTAGTCAACACAAAATCTCTCCACCATCTCTTGGAAGAACAGATCATTTGGAACACTGCAAAATTGACCTCATTGGTCTTAACAATACTCGTGTTGCGCAAAACCTTGTGTAAATGGTCCAAGTATTCATGTGGATCCTCAGAAGGTGCACCGCTGAAATGAATAGGAAAGAACTTGGTAAACTTATCCAGCCTCAACAAGACCTCAGCAGACATAGCAGGCCTATCATCGGCTTTTGCCGTAACAACCAGCTAAACTACCCCAACTGGCTGGGCTACTAGAGTCTGATATAGGGAAGCCACCTGCTCCGGGGTGTGAGTAGCGGGAGTTTGTGATCCTCCCCCAGCCTGAGAGACGGCTGGTGCCTCCGGAAATGCACAGGTCTGGGCCACACTCTCCATAAGGACCACCAAGCGGACTAGAACGTCCTGAAGCACTGAAGTGGCTATGAACCCCTCTGGGACCTGAGCTGATCTGACGGGTATGGTCTGAGCCGGGACCTCCTCGTCACGATCAATTTGAGGTTGTACTATGTTTGCTACTGCTCGAGCTCTAGGCTGAGCTCTGCCTCTACCTCGGGCTCTACCCCTAGTGGTAACTACCACATGGGGCTCTGGCTCCTGTCCGGCTACAAATGTTGTGCGTGTTCATGCTATCTGCGAGAGAATGAGAATAGAATGGTTCAATCATTAATGATGAATAAAATTGCACAATAGACAAGGAAAGAAGTGAAATGTTTTCTAAAACTTCATAGCCTTTGGAAGATAAGTACAGACGTCTCTATACTGATCCTTTAGACTCTACTAATCTTGCTCATGACTCGTGAGACCTAGGCAACCTACTGCACTGATACCAACTTGTCATGACCCAAATTCCCTACTTTGGGGTCGTGAAGGCGCCTAACATTCACTTGCTAGGCAGGCCGACGTGAGATAATTAAATAGCCAATCTTAAATAGTTAAAAACACAATGATGATATATAATAAGAAATAGAAACCCAATCCAACAATGTATTAACATAAGTCTCGTGATAATATCAACTCCCAAAGATCTGGAGTCACGAGTACACAAGAAACTAGAAGTCTACAAATAGAGTCTGAAATAAATACAACTGTTTCGAAGGAAATGAATAGTAAAAATGGGAAAAGGATGGGGACTTCAAGTTCTGTGGACGCCAACAGATCTACCTCAAGTCTCCATAAGCAGTGATCCAAACTGACGCACCTCACTTACCACGGGGATCAATACCACTAACTGTATAAGAAGTTCAGAAGTATAGTATGAGTACAACTGACCCAATGTACTCCGTAAGTGTCGAGCCTAACCTCGACGAGGTAGTGACGATGCTATGATAGGACACCTACGTAAATAAATATGTACAAGTATGTATAAAGAAACAATAACAACAGAGAATGATAATGTACAAATTGGGAGGCGACATGCAAAAAGGGGGAAAATATAACAGCTGCGACATGTATGAAATCACGAAATAGCCAGTAAATCATCAACCAATGAAATCAGATAAACCGGTGATATGAAAATGGCACGAAATCAATATTTGTACTTTTACTTCTCATCCTTGCCATGGAATAATGAATAAATAAGATGAATGGTACGAAATCACCCTTCGTGCTTTTACTCTCTTCCTCACCATGTATTAATGAATAAATAAAATAAATGGCACGGTATCACCCTTCGTGCTTTTACTCTCTTCCTCACCATGTATTAATGAATAAATAAAATAAATGGCACGGTATCACCCTTCGTGCTTTTACTCTCTTCCTCACCATGTATTAATGAATAAATAAAATAAATGGCACGGTATCACCCTTCGTGCTTTTACTCTCTTCCTCACCATGTATTAATGAATAAATAAAATAAATGGCACGGTATCACCCTTCGTGCTTTTACTCTCTTCCTCACCATGTATTAATGAATAAATAAAATAAATGGCACGGTATCACCCTTCGTGCTTTTACTCTCTTCCTCACCATGTATTAATGAATAAATAAAATAAATGGCACGGTATCACCCTTCGTGCTTTTACTCTCTTCCTCACCATGTATTAATGAATAAATAAAATAAATGGCACGGTATCACCCTTCGTGCTTTTACTCTCTTCCTCACCATGTATTAATGAATAAATAAAATAAATGGCACGGTATCACCCTTCGTGCTTTTACTCTCTTCCTCACCATGTATTAATGAATAAATAAAATAAATGGCACGGTATCACCCTTCGTGCTTTTACTCTCTTCCTCACCATGTATTAATGAATAAATAAAATAAATGGCACGGTATCACCCTTCGTGCTTTTACTCTCTTCCTCACCATGTATTAATGAATAAATAAAATAAATGGCACGGTATCACCCTTCGTGCTTTTACTCTCTTCCTCACCATGTATTAATGAATAAATAAAATAAATGGCACGGTATCACCCTTCGTGCTTTTACTCTCTTCCTCACCATGTATTAATGAATAAATAAAATAAATGGCACGGTATCACCCTTCGTGCTTTTACTCTCTTCCTCACCATGTATTAATGAATAAATAAAATAAATGGCACGGTATCACCCTTCGTGCTTTTACTCTCTTCCTCACCATGTATTAATGAATAAATAAAATAAATGGCACGGTATCACCCTTCGTGCTTTTACTCTCTTCCTCACCATGTATTAATGAATAAATAAAATAAATGGCACGGTATCACCCTTCGTGCTTTTACTCTCTTCCTCACCATGTATTAATGAATAAATAAAATAAATGGCACGGTATCACCCTTCGTGCTTTTACTCTCTTCCTCACCATGTATTAATGAATAAATAAAATAAATGGCACGGTATCACCCTTCGTGCTTTTACTCTCTTCCTCACCATGTATTAATGAATAAATAAAATAAATGGCACGGTATCACCCTTCGTGCTTTTACTCTCTTCCTCACCATGTATTAATGAATAAATAAAATAAATGGCACGGTATCACCCTTCGTGCTTTTACTCTCTTCCTCACCATGTAATAATGAATAAATGAAATAAATGGCGGGGCATCACCCTTCGTGCTTTTACTCTAGTCCTCACCGTGTAATAATGAATAAATGAATTCAAGAAATAAATAATGTGGAGAATGTTTTTAACGTCAAATATGGTGCAGATATATAAAACTTCAACTTCCAAACATATTCAACAACTATGAAATGAGCAATAATTATGAAATGAATAATCAAAGAAGTTATAACCTAACCTAAGCAGGGATATCATAATTAATAATGCAATAAAACACAGAGAAACAAGTTCCACCCCGTGTTTTAACCCAATTACAACGTATAAGTACTTGTAGCAAATAGACTAACAAGTCCTAATCCCTCAAGTCAAGGTTAACCACGACACTTACCTCACTCCGCAATCAAATAAAAGCTCAACCGGCCCTTTCTTCTAAAATTCGCCTCCAAATCAATCGAATCTAACCAAATATAGTTTAAACAATTCAAAACATAAGCTTTACAAACTACCCACGTGTGAAAAAGATTCAATCTTTAATAATTTGGGAAAAGGTCAACAAAAGTCAACCCCGATCCCACTTGGTCAAAACCCAAGATTCTGACCAAAACTCAAATACCCATTTATCCCCGATCTCGATTATGTGATCAGTTTCGAAATCCGACCTCAATTTGAGGTCTAAAGCTCAATTTCTCAACCTCCCCAATTTCTACCTAAATCACTAATTTCAACCATGAAAAAGCATAAATTTAAGGTTGGAAATTAATAGGTGTTGATGGAAATAGAACGAGTTAAAATCTACTAACTTATGGAGTTGGGATGAAATTCCTCTTCAAAATCGCCTGTAGGCCGAGCTCAAACTTGAAAATGATCGTGAAAGACCTGACGTGATCGCGATGCACTGCGGCCTAATTGGCCTTCGCGTTCACGATATGATCTTCACATTTGCGATGGCCCATCCCTCCCGTCCTTCGTGTTCACGACATATCACGTTCGCGTGATATCCTCTCACAGGCCTATTACCCATCACGTTCGTGTCGTATTGGTCAGGTTTGCGAAGGGTGATACCACCACTGCTTCGCCTTCGCGACCTCAACCTCGCATTTGCATAAAAGAAATACACCCCCCCTCCAGACCAGGTTACCCTTCGTGATCGCGAGAGAGGCTTCGCGATCACGAAGAACAAAACACCAGACACCAGAAAACTCTGAAACCAACAATCCTTCTATGTCCGAAATGGTCCGTAGCCTATCCAAAACTCACTCGAGCCCCTCAGGCTCCAAATCAAACATGCACACAACTGTAATAATATCATACGATCTCATTCGCGCAATCAAACCATCAAAATAACACCTTGAACTATGAATCAGACACAAAATGTATGAGATTTTCAAAGAAACTTAAAAACATTCAAATTTACATCCGGACGTTTGAATCACGTCAAATCAACTCTGTTTGGCATCAAATTTTGTAGACAAATCATAAATAGATAAATTAAGCTATACCAAATGCCGTAACTAAAATCCAAACCCAGTAGCCACAAAGTCAACCTACGATCAAACTTAAAAATTCTTTAAACCTTCAAATTACTAGTTTTCTACAAATCACATTAAATCAAGTCACGGACTTACGAATTCAATTCCGGGGATATGCCCAAGTCCAAAATCACAATACGAACCCACCAAGACCGTCAAAATACTGTTCTAGGTCTGTTTACACAAAATGTTGACCGTAGTCAACCCAAATTATTTTTAAGGCTAAAATTCACATTTTCTTTAATTTTTCACATAAAAGCTTCAGAAAAAAGACACGGAATGCGCATGCAAAGTGAGGAATGTTAAACGGATCTATTCAAGGTCTCAGACCACAAAAATTAAGGTTAAAACGCAAAATGACCTATTGGGTCATCACACCAACCTTGACCCATGGAAATGCACAGTCTTAGAGTTCTACCTTGACCCATGTGTTGAAAAATATTTTCTTATTTTTTCATGTTTGGTTGGTTTAAATATTTGAAAATTATTTTATTTATGAATTCAATTTTCTCCAATTGGAGGAAAATGTTTCCTTTAAAATGGTTTCCCTATCGAGATAAGGAAAAATATTTTCCAAAACACTCGTTCAACCTTCCAAAACCAACTGTTGTTGACAAAAATAATCATCAAACCCGAAAACATTCTGAAAATAAAGAAAAACCACATTATCACAACAGTAAAAATAACAAATAAAATTTTATTAATAAAAGAAAGGACGAGTATTGAGCTATTCTTTAGGTATCACAATAAAATAAAAGAAAGTACTCATTTTATTAAAATGAAAGAAAATACTTTTTCTGCATCATAAAAAGAAAATATTCATTTTGTTGAACTAAAAAAGAAAATACTCTATCTACAACATTAAAAGAAAGTACTCTAAATGTAATTCTATTTAGGGGTGGGGTGGAGGTTCGGGGGTATGGTGGGGATTGGCGCGGTGGGAGGCACCAAGTGGCTTGGGGTGGGTGAAAAGTTCTAATTTTACTACCCTTTAATTGTTCTGATTATTGTTAGTATTATAAGATGGAGAACTATCAAATAAAATTCTAAATCCAAACTGAGGAAAGAAATCATTTGGCATGAATTGAAATTTATTCCAAAAACATAAGATAAATTTATGTATGCTTATTTAAAAGTTGAGAATACTGCAAAGATTTGGGCAAATTTTGGCAGGTTGGGTTACAATGTATTGTTTAGGGCATCTTGACCCAACACATCTTAACCCAAGTGAACTTAGGGTAAGGTTGGGCAATAACCCATTTAATGAGTCAACCCATCTTGACCAACCCAAATACAACCCAAACAACTTATTTGCCAAGCCTAGTAGCAGTACTCTTTCTGGATACACACGAAATTTTCTTTTATTGGAAAGGTGGCATATCATTGCACGTTTTTTAAATTTATTTCCAACAGATGCAAGGAAAAATAAATTCAAAAGTTGATCAATCACAAGCCACATTTCGAAGAAGATTTACGTGAACAAGTCTTAAAGGAGCACTTCCTTGCGGGCCTCATCATTGGTACTTCATGTCCTGTCTTCAAGTTTCGGCAAGCCTACACCCCAGACAAAACTTGAAGTAGGGAATATTTGTAGACATAGAAATTTTAGAAGTCTTAAAATTCTAGCAGTCTATTTGGGATGCTTGGAGGCTACTCTACCAATACCCTACCTTTAAAGCTACTCTAACAGTAGGTCACTCCTATAAAAAGGGTAATAATTTTTTCTTAAAAAATATCTCAAAAATTGAGATCATCTCTGTAATTCTATAAACTCTCGGAATATGCACAAAGAGATCAAATATACGATCTCCGAAATTCTATAATACTCTTGGAATATTTATTAAGAGATCAAAGACATGCTTCTTGATCATCAAATACGTCAAGGAGATGTATATAAAGCTATGTTCGAGAAATATGCTATTAAGAACCTCGAATTACGTGTAACAAATCGAAGGAAAGAATCAAGGGATAAATAGAGTTATAACCTGCAGTGTTTATCAATAAAACCCCTTTTTCATTATAGTTGTTTTTTATTGCAGTTTTATTATTCTACGCAAATTTATTGCAAACACCTATATTGTAATTTTTTATTATAATCTATAACAACCAGGTTGGTCGTTTTAAGTATTTTAGTCATGTTCTCCTACTTATTGACTCCTCTATGTTGTATTGTGGTTATGTGACTTGCCAGAGTGGTTGTCTTGGATTTCGGATGAGTTTCAAAGTGAGTTGGGACACCTAGTCCGAAAGTTAGAAGCTTAAGTTAAAAGAGTTAACCAGAGTTTGAATTTTGTATTGACGAGTCTAGAATGTAGTTTTTATGGTTTTGATAGATTTATATAGTGATTTTGGACTTTGGAGTATGTCCGAATATCGATCTGGAGGTCCGTAGATTGTTTTGGATGGAATGGGCGAAGGTTCAAAAGTTGAAGGTTGAGAAGTTTGACCGAGAGTTGACTTTATTGATATTGGGGTCGGATTCCGATTTTGGAAGTTGGAATAGATCTGTCGTGTCATTTAATACTTGTGTACAATACTTAAGGTCAATTGGAGTTGGTTTGCTATGAACCAGCATTAGTTTTGAAAGTTGAATGTTTATGGATTCAATAAGTTTGAATTGCATTGCGAGTCATTGATTTGATGTTGTTTAATGTGATTTTAGGCCTTGAGTAGGTTTGTTATGTATTTTAGAACTTGATGGTTGATCACGTTCAAAACACACCTCAAAAGAGATATGAAACGGTCGTTTGAAATAATAATAACCTAACTAAGAGTCATGGTCGAATTCACAGGGAGCTAAGATGATAGTTAGGGGTATATATTTCACTGTGAGTGATTGAATTATCTATATTGCACTTCCACATAAAGATTTGTTTTATATTTCTAATTTTATTTTATTGATTGCAAAATAAAGAAAGAAGAATAGAGAAAATTATTTTTAAGGTTTTTCCAAATGGATAAAAAGCCTAGGGTTATGACCATTACCTAGGTGTTTGCCTAATAAGATAAAGACTATAATGCTTGTTTTGTTGATTGGGGTGTATTATAGCTATCAACTCTAAATTACCTACTCAATACCTCTCGGTCAGAGAGTGATTTTTCCCAATTTAGCTTTCTCAAGACCAAATGGTTATAACTCAAAACAATTGATAAGAGCTCAAGTCGGGTTATTACTATCTCTAGGTTGAACCCTTTAATTGGGTTAATGAATCTCTCAATTGACCCAATTCTTTGTTAGCTAAGTTATTCTAGACTAAGTCTCTCTTTCTTAAGTAAAGACTAAGTCGAATAGGCATGAACTAATGTTTGCAACCATTAATTCCACAATTAAAGCATGAACTAAGATAAAAATACTTCCTAAAATAACAAAGAAAAACAGCTACAGTAACTTCAGAGGTTCAAACTTAACCTAATTTTGTGAAACTCGTCTATTTATACAAGGCTGAATATCTCGGACAAAAATACCTCTCGGGAGGTTCTGCGGCCGCACAATTCCATGTGCGGTCAGCAGATTTCTTCATATGGCAGGAGCTGGAGTTCTGCGGCCCCACATTTCTAAACTGCGGCCGCAAGGCAAATTCTTTTCGGTCCATAGATTTAGAACTGCGGCCGCAAGCCATTCTTCTGCGGTCCTTAATATTGGGATTCCGGCTGCAAGGCAATCTTCTGCAGCCGCACAAATCTTGTGCAGTCCGTAATTCACTGAGTCTCTGAACTTGGTCTAATTGCTTAATCTCTAATCTTTGACCCTTAGCCCAGCTTTGCGGCCACACAATTCATGTGTGGTCCGCAATTTGCACAAATGTCTTCTGCGTACCGCACATTATGTGCTTCTATGCCCTTTATTGCCTTGTGCTTGGATTGCTCTTTTTCGAGTCAGATTTTATCTCGGGAGCCCAACTTCCAGTAATCCTGCAACTTTGCACAATTTCATTAGTTTCGGGAACAAAATTCAATACTTTTAGACTAAAATAACAGTTAAAAGGCGCTAATAAGTAGTATAAATCCCCAATTATCAACTCTCCCAAACTTAAGTCTTTGCTTGTCCTCAAGCAAATAAATTAGTTCCCACCTCCAAAAGTTAAGGGTAATTTCAGCGAGTCGAAGGTGAGCCATCCACACATCAGTTGGGACCAAAAATTACCTATATTACTCATGTATTATCAACAACGCGACAAGTTAAACATTCATGCACATATAATTCTAATGGGACATTTGAGCATCAAGAGTTGACTGTACTCATCAAGGACTCTTGCTCTAACATGTAGGTCATGGTTGACTCCAAACTGTTCCTCCTCTACTTTCCATTTGTCTGGATCACTTAAAAGTTTTAGCACTCACTCCAAAGATTTATGAAATGTTCACTCATCTCTCTCAAGAGAATGTCGCAAGTACAGCTTCAAGTACCATAGGCTTGCCCCTCATGTAGATCGCCATTAATGTAAGCTCACTCGAATTGAAATTAAATAGGACTTCTTTTAGGATGTAATGAAGGCTTTTGGATTAGGGTTGGATACAATATGGGAGAGTAGTTACACCTTTCCTTAAGCACTCCAATTTTAATTTTGCGGCTCACACTTTGCCAATTCTTTGAGGCACATTCTTTTCCTTGGGGAACTAGGGAGACTTAGAATCACTTTTTCTTGATCTTTACATTCATCCCCCCCCCCCAACCTTTGATTTCTTCATGTTTGGGATCATTACTTTCTCTGAATCCCTTCAACTCTTCCACTTATTCACTATTTTGTATTTTTCTTTTTGCTCTTTTCTTTTCTTGTCTTTCCTTCACATCATTTCTTTTCTCTTTTTGTGCCTTGATACCTTTTTAAAATTCCTCGTATCTCCCCCAAACTTATATTTTTAGATATTTACTTCAAAAGAATGTCAGGGAAAGCTCTGGTGCCAAGAGAGGGTCACGACAAAATAAGAAAAGGCTTGTAATATGGATGTCAAATGAAAAAGGTTCGAGGCTCAAAGGGGTTTAGTAACGACCTAGACGATCGTTTTGAGATTTATAGCCCTGTTTCCCCCATTTCTGTTTCTTTTTGTGTCCTTTAGCTATATTGTGTTATACCGGATTAGTTGGTTCGGCACCGGAGTCTCTAAAGTAGAAGCTTAAGTTGGAAAAAGTCAACCGGACGTTGACTTATGTGTAAACGATCTCAGAATTTAATATGGTTCCGTTAGCTCCATTAGGTGATTTTGGATTTGGGAGCGCGGTTGGAATGAGATTTGGAGGCCCGTTGTAGAATTAGGCTTGAATTGGCGAAAGTTAGAATTTTGGCAATTTTAGTTGGTAGTGGAAATTTTTATTTCAGGGTCAGAATGGAATTCTGGAAGTTGGAATAGGTTTGTGATGTTATTGTTGACTTGTGTGTAGAATTTGAGGTCATTCGGATGTGATTTGGTAGGATTCAGCATAGTTTGTGGAATTCGGAAGTTTAGAAGTCCTTAGGCTTGAATCCGAGTGTAATTTGATGTTTTGATGTTGTTTTGAGTGATTTGCTGATTTTTCTAAGTTTTTATGATGTTGTGGTATATGTCGGTATGTTTGGTTGAGGTCTCGAGGCCTCAGGGTGATTCCGGGTGATTAACGGAACAAGTTTGGAAATTGGAGGAATTGCTGAAGTTGAACTTAGTTTTCATAATCGCACCTGCGGATGTCTCATCGCAGGTGCGAGCCCGCAGAAGCGAGCGAGTGATTGTAGATGCGAGATTGGAGGAGCTGGGCAGAAGGCAAAAGTGCGAGAAGGCTGTCGCATCTGCGAGCCCGCAGGTGCAAGACTTGGGGCGCAGATGCGGAAGAGAGGAAAATGACTGGCTTCACAGATGCGGAGAGTTATGCACAGGTGCGCAATCGCAGGCGCGAGAGATTGGCCGCAGATGCGAAACCTGGGATCTTAAATTGAGTTCCGTACCTATGATGGAAATTCCGCAGGTGCGGTGTTGCAGAAGCGGAAAAAGGACCATAGGTGCTGCTTCGCTGGGCAGAATGTATAGATTGAGGACTTCGTGATTTTTGCTCATTTCCACCATTTTTAACTCGGACTTTGGAGCTTTTGAGGGGATTCGTGAAGGGGATTCGAGGTTATTCACTGAGGTAAGTTGCTTGAGATCTATTATCATTAGCTAAGGTATTTTCCCGTTGATTTCTCACCTAAATAGTAGGAGTTTTGAAGTGAAATAAGGGGTTAGGGCTTTGGATTTTGGAGAGAGTAATTTGAGGATTAGAAGGACCAAATGATGTCGGATTTTGATGAATTTCATATGGTTAGACTCGTGAGTGAATGGGATTTCGAATTTTATGACTTTTGTCAGATTTTGAGACGTGGTCTCGGGATTCGGATTTGAGTCGATTTCGAGTTTTGAGTCTAATTTAGTAGCTTTCTTGTGGAATCAATTCCTTTAGTATATATTAAGGGTATTGTACTGCTTGTGGCTAGATTCGGAGCGCTCAGAAGCCGATTCGAGAGGCAAGGGCATTGCGGAGTAGTGATTTGATCGGATTGAGGTAAGTAACAGTTTTAAATCTGGTCCTGAGGGTATGAAACCCCGGAATTTTGTGTTATGTGATTACTTTGGAAGTGACGCACATGCTAGGTGACGGGCATGTGGGCGTGCACCGAGGGGATTGTGACTTGATCCGTCTCGTGAGACTGTAAAGTTAAATAACATGTTATTAGCTATGTGCTCTTTATATGTTGTAGAAATTTAGGCTATATGTTGATACTGTTGGGACCCACATAGGTCATGTATATGTTGCACTATCTGCTTAATTGTTGTTTGCAGTCAGTCACAATTTACTTGTTATTTTATCTCATTCTCTATTGTTCATTATTTATGCATAATATTATTATTTTTTGGGCTGATTTCATGATTTCTGAGAGCCCGAGAGACTGGAGAGATTTATGACTGACCAAGGCCGAGGGCCTGATTGTGAGATATATATTTTAGAACGTGAGTTGTCCGTGCAGCACGAGAGTTATCCGTGCGGATCCAAATATGATATTATATCATGTGAGTTGTCCGTGCGGATTCAGATATGATATTATAGCACGTGAGTTGTCCGTACAGCACGTGAGTTATCCGTACAGATTATAACGCTTGGGCTGTAGGATCCCCTTATGAGTCTGAACACCCCAAGTGAGCGTGGGTACCCATTGAGTGTGAGTGCTGAGGGCTGAGAGCCGAGTGGTTGAGTTATTATGACGAGTGGAGTGACTGTTGCCCTGAGAGGCTCTACTTGCTTTGCATTTGTTGTTGCACTTAGTTGCTATCTGTCATTGTTGTGAAATTCTATGAAAGTTTTTATATCCGGATTACATGAACTTGAACTGTATAAAACTGATTTAACTAAACTGCTGGATTTGAAAGCATGTCTACTCTTTGCTGGAATTGCTGAAAATGAACTATAACTGTGTAGCTCATCACTATCCTCTGTTCCTTATATATTATTATTACTTGCTCAGTTGGTTGTACTCATACTACACCCTACACTTCGTGTGCAGATCCAGGTGTTCCTGGGCATAGTGGGTGTTGATTCTCTCATGCGGTTGATCTTCCGGAGATTCAGAGGTAGCTGCCGTGTTTCGCAGACCTTGTCTCTCTTTCCCTATCTCCTTGTTTACTGTATTTTGTCTCAGACTATTATAGACCGTATTTTCCAGACTTGTATTTCTAATAGATGCTCATGTACTCAGTGACACAAGGTTTTGGGGAGTGTTTATATATGTATTTGTGAGTTTTGCTTCCGCTAAATTTAGATATTAAGTTTTCAAACTTAAAGGAAATCAAGGGATATTGATGTTTTTGGCTTGCCTAGTATTGAGATAGGCGCCATCACGACATGTCAGATTTTGGATCGTGGCAAGTTGGTATCAGAGCTCTAGGTTATATAGGTCTTACGAGTTATGAGAAGGTTTAGTATAGTCTTGCGGATCGGTACGGAGACGTCTGTACTTATCTTCGAGAGGTTGCAGAACCCTTAGGAAAATTTCACTTTCTTGTATTCTATCGTGCGGAATTGATTCAGCTTGAAATATAACTCTTTGAATTCCTTCCACGCATTTGGTATGCGCATATGAGCGCTCGGTATTAGTTGTGCATCGCCGACTTGTGATTCTATGAACGAGGTTCAAGAGGTGTATTATGTGTTTTGGTGATGGGCCAGTCTGGAGGACTTGAGGCTAGGTTTAGACCGCAACTTAGGCTCGGTAGCTTCAGTTGTAACATGTACATTTGGACTCATATGTCTGGTAATGTCCCTACGAGTAGAATTTTTGTCTCGATGAGCGATGGAATGGCTTTCTGATGAGTATGATATAACTGTGTGATATGTTAAGACAGTTTGCATGTGACGAGAAGTGTTACCTTGCAATGTAAAGGAAGGCCATTGGGTGCTTTATTTTCACTTTGATGTGTTCAGATGGGTTGAATGAGATGAATAAAGTTTGCTTAAGACTCAAGAAATTTGCTATTGGGTACTTGATTTCTGTCTTGATTTGACGTATAGTCTCAAGTTGTGAGTGTATTGAAGGATCTTTCACGTTGTTAAATTGTGGGGTGAATTAAATTCTCGTGGCTTGCCAATGAGTTTGGACTCAAGAAGAGTAAGTGATTGTGAAGTAATTGTGGTTACGAATGGGCATTTCTAATGTTGATGGCTCAAGAAAGATGATCTTCGAAGAGGCTTAGAGTCAGTAATATTTTATTGGTTCAGGTGCGACATAGATGCATTTTGATTTGATGAAAAAGCTGGGCAGCAAAGTATGAGGAAAGACATGGCGGGAAGTGTTTCGCGGTGGTTAAAGTACTAGCAGGTCAAGTAGGAGAAGTAGAGGTTGAGAAGTTACTTAAAGGAGATGATTTAGCCGAAGTAAGAGTGGCAGATTAGCACATGGATTATGTGGTAGGGTAGTCGCATGTCTTGAGAAAATGTAGAATGATTTGGAATCATGATAGAAGGTGATTTGGCCTACAGACTTTATTTGAAGTGATGGTTATTGTACGAAGAAATATTGAATACGGCATAAAGGAGTTTGTTTGAAATGAAGAGGGCTGTGAAGATCTGATTATCGTTTCAGGCGCAATATGACTGGAGTTCGAAAAGTATTATTAAACTTTCCGTTGATGTCAATAGGGAAAGTGAAGACTTAGACAAGTGGTGGATGAGCATGAGCTCAGGAGAATTTACTAATTACGTAGTTGTTGCACCCAGTGCAGTGTCGTTGGAAGATGTCGGTAAGGAATTCCACAGGTCGGTTATCACCTGTGAGCAGTTAGCGGTGGCGTGATGTTGATGAAGCTTTTGCGAGTAATATTACTTGCTACTCGATAAGAGGTCAAGTATGTGATTGTGGTTGGTGATTCAGAATATTCATGAAAAGCTTAACAAAAGACTTCGAAAAGTTTGGCAGGTTAACAACGCGAGATCTTGGTAACTGAGAAAGGGAAATCCTTGTGGGTACTGATTTTATATAATGGCAGCTTAAGGCTAAGTGGGGGAGCCTGCTATGGACAATTTGATTTCATGGTTATGTGTTAAAATTTAGTTCTGGTCTGAGGTATACTTGTGGTTTTGTTATGACTTATAGAGGTGGAGATCGAGGATGACTCGGGTAAGTAAATTCCTGGTTACGAGTTATATTGCACTTTATGAGTATATAAAAATCATGGGATGATCGAGTTATTATTGCTGGATGTAATATGCACAGAGTATGAATTTGATTGGTGACATTAAGGTAGGGCTACTTCTTTAAGTGTGGTCAAGGTAAGGGAGCACGTGTCTTTTAGCCCGTTCGGGCGGTGCAATTTAGATTTGAGCGAAGTGGAGGACTCTCTAGAAGGTTCTAATGGATTCAAGATTTATATATAGCAATTGAGAATTTCTCCGGACTTGTGCATGGATAGAATCTGAGTTTGCATTTGATTGTGCCTGGACTTACGGAAATTCTGTATGACTATGGATTCTACACTTTAGTATAAGGAAGGTAAGAAGAACAATTTTAAATTCACATAAGGTATTTTCATAGTGAATGTTACAGTCGGGGTATTTATGAAGGTTCTTAAGAAGAATACAACTACTTAAGGGTCTTAGGGCATTGTGGTTCTATGCTAAGGTTTGAGGGGTGAGTTGTAGCTAAAGATCGTGGTGATTTAGCAAGGAGAAGTATCAATCTGAAGACAAATTTGGAAGAGACTCGGAGAAATAGGACAACATGGTAATAGATATGATCTATTCTTTTGGGTGCTTATGATGTGGGGGTTTTCTACAGGTGCTTTGTGGCAATACTCTTGGATTTGGCGACCTTCATGGCTGGGCTGAGTTAGAGAGATTTGGTTCTAATAGCTTGGTTGTGTGCAAATGGGTCTCGAAGAGTTCTTAATGGGTTTTACCATGCCTCGAAGAGCATATTTCCTGTCGGCGTGAGGAATATGTTGCGTATTGGGATTTTCTCCGGGAGGAGATCAAATGGGAGGTTTCAGATTGATCGGGTATGTGTTCTGCTTGTGACTCAGAGTGATTATGAGATTCTTGTACTCTTCACAGGATGACATGGTAGACGCGGTGTATTGTGTGGGATTGAGATTTGCAAGTGCAAGGTCACGGTTCAGGTTTGAAGGGAAGGACATAAATTCGTAGGCAGCATGGGCGGTTTTAGATGACTAGGTAAATGATATTATTAATCGGTATGGCCTGATGAGAGTATATATTTCCGAAGGGGCAGTGTGTTTTGATTCATCGATACTTCATTGGTATTGCGGCACTCTACTGGTTGATCAGCTTCTGATATTCAAATTTTACTATATGGCACGGGAGAATTATAGAAGCATTTCTCGTGGGATGATCATGTATGAAAGATGTGTTAGTCATTCGGCAGTGGAGTTGGGATCAGATATGGTGATTCGTGTGTTGTATGGATTTTGGAGACTCGGAGTCCTCAGGAGCAGATTGTTTCATGGTTGTAGAGTGGAAGTCATGGCCGAAGCTAGCCAGATGATAGTATATGTTATGATTCAGTCATTGTTGGCTCTCGTAGGATTATTTATCTATTTGTGGGTGACCATCATTGATTTGGGGCCCATTGGTAGGCCCAATTAGGGTGTGTATTCTACACCGAGTCTGACTGGTTGGCTCCCTACTGCTATTGTTGAGTGATGTACCATTCGGTTGATGTTGAACTTATTCATGGTCCGAAATGATCTGTGAGTTACTCTTCTATACTACGAGAAGTAGTGTTTCATTGGTTATATGCACACATGGTGCGGATCTATTGAGGGCCTTATGGCAGAATTTGAGCGAGAAGAGTATTTGGGTAATACATGCTCGATTGAGTATTGGTTATGTTCTTTCAGGTTTTGTATGGAATATTGTCATTTGCCTCTCCGTGGTTATTGATTTTTAGCAGGGTGGCTCTAGGTATATAATATGGACCAACGTTTGGATGAGGTCTGATAAGTAGGGATTTTAACCTATTATTTGCTCTCTTTTACTTGTGTTTTAGGCCAAAAATGCTTAAAGATATTTCCGAAAACTAATGAAATATGCTTTCTTGTAGGAATTGTTCAAAATGAGCCAAAGGAATCAAAATCAACTCACAAAGGAGTCAAAAGTTGAAAAAACACCAAGGCTGGGCAAAGAGGTCTGAAGTGTGGACCGCACAAATATTGTGCGGCCGCGAAAGCCATGATGCGGCCGCGATCATAATTATGCGGTCCGCAAGAGGGAGATTCAGATAGTGTGATTTTGGGCTAAACCGCACCAGAAATGTGAGGCCGCAAAAGTCCATGTGCAGCCGCAATTGAAATTACGCGGATCGCGATGACTGAGACTCAGAGAGTTGACAACTTGAGAAAAAGAGAGAAGTGCGTACCGCACCAGAATTGTGCAGCCGCGGAAGTCCCTTGTGCATCCGTGATCGAAATTATGTGGTCCGCAAGATGAAGAATCAGAGAGTTAATACAAGCCAAACTCAAGCAAGTGCGGATCGCATCACTTTTATGCGGCCGTATAATCTAGAGCGCGGCCGCACTTAGAATTATGCGGTCCGTGAAAGTTCAGCTCAACCCGGATCTAAAAGAGAAGAAGGCGGACCGCATCAGAATTATGCGGCCGTGAAAGCAAGAGTGCGGCAGCACTCAGAATTACGCGGTCGCACAACCTCCGCAGGGGCTTTTTTGTCAGATATTTTCAGCTTAGTATAAATAGAACTTTTTGTCATTTTTAGGGGATGTTATGTTTTGTATGAGCACCTGTGACGACTGACTTTTCTGCTTTCGGAAATTTTGCACTAAATTCACTTCTTAATATTAGATTTTCATTCCATAAATTGATATTATGGATTTATCTTCATTTCATCATTAATTTCTGTTATTTCCATGAGTAGCTAAACCCATAGCTTGGGTTGTGACCCAACTCTAGTGTGGGTATTTAATGGGTATTTAATTTTAGGGCTTTAATGTGAATGGGTTAGTGCTATTTAGCCTAGTTCTTGCTAGAACTGAAGAATTAATGGTTACAAATATTGATTCATGTCTTTATGACTTAGTCGCTACATGAGAAAGATGGACTAAGTCTAGGAAAACTGGGCTAACAGGGAACAAGGGTGAACTCAAGAATTTGATAGCCCCAATTAAAGAGTTAAACCTAGAGATAGTAATACCCAACTTGAGCTAATATCCCTTGATTTGCATGAATACCCATTTGGATATGAGAAAGCTAAATTGGGCAAAGTACCCGGGTGTGATCGCTTTATTACAATCACAACTAATCAAGCTTTCCCTAGATTTTGCTACCCGTTAGATATTCACCTAGGTAGAAATCACTACCCTAGTCTCTTTAAACATTTGAAAAACAAAAACAAAAATATTATTCTTAGTTTCAATTATTGCAATTTTTAGAGTAAAGTTAGAAGTAGAAATCAATCCCAAACTTGTGGAAGTGTAATTAGATTCAAAACCCGCATCTAGCTAAGATATAAACCTAATTCCAAACATTAACTCCATGTGGATTCGATCCCGAACTAGTTGGGTTAAAGCTACATCGACCACCCTCGCTACTCAATAGTAGTGTAGGCTTGGACGCGATAAATATTTGGCGCCGTTGTCGGGGAGTTAAACAAATTTATCTATATATCTAGGTATTTGTGTGTTTTGTCTTTCTTTCCTTCCGAGTCACTAATTTTGTTTGTGAATTGCTTTTAGGTACAAAATGTCCCTTAACAACGAGCCCCTCATAAATTAACCATTGGGAGTGGAGGTAGATGACGATCACGTGGATGAGGTTCATCCCGAGCCTCAAGTAAACAGGCGAGGCCGACCGCCTCCACAAATAGCAGCGCACCAGGTGTTGCCGAATGAGTGCTATGCAAGTGCAATAGTCCCGCCCCGGATTAGGGGGCAACTTTTAAATTACCAACGTGATGCTTACACTGCTTGAGCAGCGAGGTTTCTTCACCGGAGCTCCACACCAAAATGCCTACAAGCATCTCAAGGGTTTCGTCGATACTTGTTGGGGGAGCAAGCAAACAAATGTCACTGAGGATTCACTGCGGTTAAGGCTATTTCCATTTTATCTACGAGAAAAGGCTTTGGACTGGTTAGAGAGATTGCCAAATCATTCTATCCACACTTGGGATGAGTTGGCCGAGAAGTTTATTGCCAAATTCTTCTCTTCGGGGTACATGGCTACACTAAGGGATAAAATTCTAGCTTTCAAACAAGAGCCCAATGAGCCATTGCACGAGATTTGGGAAAGATATCACACCATGGTCAAAGAATGCTAGAACAATGATATGATAGAGGCCATGATCCAACAGACCTTCTACAGGGGGATCAACACAACAAATCAGTGTGTGGTAAATCAACTCGCTAGAGGTAACTTCATGAACACGCCTTATTCTGAAGCTTGTGAAATCTTGGATGAGATGGCGGACACCTCTTCGGTGTGGAAAGGTAGAGCCAATGTTCCTCAAGGTGACCCTAATGTTATTCACCTACACAAGGAGCTACATGATCATGGGCAAGCTATTGCGGAGTTGACAACCACCATGAACCAATTGATCAAGGCTCAGCTTCAACAAGTTCAAGGGTCGAAACAGGTGAATGTTATGGAATGCATGATCATGATGGTAAATAAGAGAAGGCAACGAGGTCAACAAGTACAAAACCATCCGGGACAATTTGAGCAAAGTAATATTGGGTATAATCAAGATAATGCATATGATGAGCAAGATGAAGAGGTTTAATATGTCAACAATTATCAAGGTCAAAGAAGCAATGCTTCAAATCAACAACAATGAAGATCACAAGGAAACCAAGGAAACTGGAACAACCAAGGCCACCAAGGAAATTGGAGTGGTGGCAACAACAATAATCAAACCAACTTGGGAGGAAATAATCAAGGTAATTGGGGTGGCAACAATCAAAGCAATTGGGGGAACAACAATAATCAAGGGGGTTGGAACAATAACAATCAAGGAAATGGGGGGTCGGGCTTTCAGAGGCCCCCGATGTATCAACAACCAAACAACCCGCCTCCATACCCGTCGCAAGGTCCCAATTCTTCAAATAGTGAAATGGGACAGATAGAAAACATGTTTAAGCAAATGATGGAGAAAAACGCCGACTCTGATGCCCAATTAGCCTCCCACAATACTTTTATCCGCAACTTGGATGTTTAACTTGGCCAAATTTCTCAAGCTTTAAATACTCGTCCAAAGGGGGCACTACCTAGTGATTTGGTGGTGAACCCGAAAAGTGGGAATACGGGGCATGCAATGGCCGTGACAACAAGAAGTGGGAGAGGTAGAGTTGCTAGTACCTCAAACCAAAGAAGACATGTGGGTGATGATGTGTTGGTGCAAGATGATGATGAGCCAAGCAATGATGTTCAAGCTAATTAAGAAGCAAAGATAGATATTGATGAAAATGTGGAGGAGACGCTAGAAGAAGTGAACCCGTCTAGGGAGCACGTGACTGACATGCCGGAACCGGTAATGCCAAAGGCTAAGGTACCAATGCCAAGGCCTCCTCCTTCATACCCTCATAGACTTGCAAAGCAAAACAATGAGAATAAATTCATGAAATTCATTGATATGATGAAAAGTATGTCCATAAATATGCCGTTGGTTGAAACCTTGGAACAAATGCCAGGATATGCCAAGTTCATGAAGGATTTGGTAACAAAGAAGAGATCAATGAACTTTGAAACTATCAAAATGACACATCAAGTAAGTGCTATGGTGCACTCCATGTCTCCAAAGTTGGAAGACCCCGGTGCTTTCACAATCCTGTGCACAATTGGGAGTGCCTATTTTGCCAAAGCTTTATGTGATTTGGGGGCAAGCATTAACTTGATACCCTATTCTATTTTAAAAACGTTGGGGATTGGGCAACCAATACCCACATCCATGAGGTTGCAAATGGTGGATCGGACAATGAAAAGGCCATTGGGATAATTGATGATGTGTTAGTTAGGGTCGATAAGTTCATCATTCCCGCTGATTTTGTGATACTTGACTGTGAGGTTGACTACGAGATGCCAATCATTATGGGGAAACCTTTCCTTTCTACAGGGAAGGCCTTTGTTGATGTGGAAGCTGGAGAGCTCACCTTCCGGGTGGGCGATGAAAAAGTGGTGTTCTATGTTTGTAAATCAATGAGGCAGCCAAATAGCAACGAAGTGTGTTCGTTCGTGGATCTTGTGATTGATGTAATTATTGATGCCATAAGTGCTCTGATAAATATGGAAGATACCTTGGAAATTGTGTTGTTGAATCATAATGAGGATAAGAAGGAAGGCTTTTTGGAATGTGTCAATGCTTTGCAAGGAATGGGATCATATACTTATAAGCCCCGAAAACTTTCCTTGGATCTCGAAAACCGAAAGACTCCACCAACAAAGCAATCAATCGAGGAGCCTCCCACCTTGGAGTTAAAGCCTTTGCCTTCACACCTCAGGTATGAGTTTCTAGGCCCTTTTTCCACTTTACCTGTTATTCTTTCCTCGTGCTTAACTAACGTGCAGGTAGATACCACCCCTGTGGTGCTTCAAAGGAGGAAGAAAGAAATAGGTTGGACATTGGCGGATATTCGGGGTATAATCCCCGCTTTTTGCATGCATAAAAACCATTTTGGAGGAGGATGCCAAACCTTCAGTGGAACATCAAAGACGATTGAATGAGGCCATACAAGAGGTGGTAAAGAAAGAGATCATCAAGTGGTTGGATGTCGAGGTGGTTTACCCCATTTCCGATAGTTCGTAGACCTTGCCGGTGCAATGTGTCCCAAAGAAAGGGGGCATGACTGTGATAACAAATGACAAAAATTAGTTGATCCCCACAAGAACTGTCACCGGGTGGAGAGTATGCATGGATTATAGAAAGCTCAACAAAGTTACGCTGAAAGACCATTTTTCGCTTCCATTTCTTGATCAAATGTTAGATAGGTTAGCCGGACGTGCTTATTATTGCTTCTTGGATGGATATTCCGGATATAACCAGATTCTTATTGCACCTGAAGACCAACAGAATACCACCTTCACTTGTCCGTATGGCACTTTCACATTCTCGCGGATGCCATTCAGGTTATGCAATGCACTGACAACCTTTCAGTGGTGTATGATGTCCATCTTCACCGTTATGGTGGAAGACTTTCTCGAGGTTTTCATGGATGATTTCTCTATCATGGTGGATTCTTTTGAAGAGTGCTTGGATAACTTGGATAAGGTATTGGCACGTTGTGAAGAAACTAACTTGGTGTTGAATTAGGAGAAGTGTCACTTTATGGTCAATGAGGGCATTGTCCTCGGTCACATGGTTTCCAAGAATGGTATTGAGGTTGATAAAGCAAAAGTTGAAGTGATATCCAAACTCCCTTCCCCTACTTCCATAAAGGGAGTGAGAAGATTTCTCGGTCATATGAGGTTTTACCGCCGATTCATCAAGGACTTTTCTAAGGTGGTAAACCCCTTGTGCAAACTCTTGGAGAAAGATGCCAAGTTCCTTTTCAATGAAGATTGTATGAATGCATTTGAACTACTCAAGTATAAGTTGACTACCACTCCTATTATCATCGTGTCAAATTGGAGTTTACCATTTGAACTCATGTGTGATGCAAGCGATGTGGCGGTTAGTACGGTATTGGGACAATGAATTAATAAGATCTTTCATCCGGTCTACTATGCTAGCAAGACCATGAACGAGGCCCAAGTCAACTATACGGTGACCGATAAAGAACTCCTAGCCAATGTCTTTGCTATAGAGAAGTTCTGCCCGTACCTAATGGGTACAAAGGTGATTGTTCACACTGACCATGCAACACTTCGTTATTTGATGAGCAAGAAAGACTCTAACTCAAGGTTGAAGCGGTGGGTGATTCTATTGCAAGAGTTTGATCTAGAGATTCAAGACCGAAAATGTAATGAGAATCAAGTGACGGACCACTTGTCCCGATTGGAGGAGGAGAGGAGGCCACATGATGGCCTTGAGATAAATAATTCATTTCCTGACGAACAACTCCTTTCCATTTCTATGACTGGGATGCCATGGTTTTCCGATGTGGCCAACTATATTGTGAGTGCCATTGTTCCGAATGAGTTCTCCTCAAACCAAAGGAAGAAGCTCAAACAAGACTACCTGGACTACTATTGGGACGAGCCATATCTCTTCCAATTTTGCACTGATGGTGTTATCCGGAGATGTGTTTCCAAAAGAAGGGCAATTGGGTATTCTTGAAACTTGCCACTCTTTGCCATATGGTGGTCACCATACTGGAGTGAGAACTGATACAAAGGTGCTAAGCTGTGGATTCTATTGGCCTGCCCTTTACAAGGACGCTAGCTATCTCGTTAAGCGTTACGATGAATGTCAAAGGGCCTGTGGGATCTCCAAGAAATATGAGATGCCTCTCACCACCATCCTAGAGATTGATATTTTTAATGTTTGTGGCATTGATTTTATGGGTCTGTTTGTGAGCTCATGTGGGAACACCTATATATTGGTAGCTGTAGATTACGTGTCCAAATAGGTTGAAGTCGTAGCTTTGCCCAACAATGAAGGTCAGAGTGTGTTAACTTTCTTGAAGAAGAGCATATTCACAAGGTTTGGTACTCCAAGGGCCATCATTAGTGATGGGGGATCACACTTTTGCAACAAAGCTTTTGATACTTTACTCTCCAAGTATGGTGTCACTCACAAAGTATAGACCCCCTATCATCCTCAAGCAAGTCGCCAGGTTGAAGTCTCCAACCAGGAGATCAAGAGTGTTTTGTCAAAGACTGTGAATGCCAATCGGACAGATTGGTCGAAGAAACTCGATGATGCACTTTGGGATTATAGAATAGCTTACAAAACACCAATTGGTATGTCTCCGTATCGGTTAGTGTTCAGGAAAGCTTGTCATATCCCGGTAGAACTTGAGCATAAGGCTATGTGGGCATTGAAGAAGCTTAACCTTGAGTGGGATGTAGCTGCAAATCTTAGGGTGGAGCAATTGAATGAACTTGATGAGTTTCGGTTTCATGCATACTCCAGTTCATCCTTGTATAAGGACAAGATGAAGTACCTTCATAACAAGTATATCCGGAACAAAGAATTCAAATAAGGTGACCTTGTTCTTTTATTCAACTCTCGCTTACGAATGTTTCCGGGAAAGCTTAAATCAAAGTGGAGTGGTCCTTTTGAAGTGGTACATATGACTCCATTTGGTGCTCTTGATTTGAAAAATAAGAATGGTGAGATCTTTAGAGTCAATGGGCACCAGGTGAAGCACTACCTTGGTAAGGTTGATGATGGCCACGTTGTGGCATTGCTCTATTTTAAATGAATGATGGTAACATACGTCGTGCCGCGACGTTAAATCAAGCTTTTCTTGGGAAACAACCCATGTGTTTTTCTTTCTTTTGAATTTCTTGTTAGATTATGCATTATTTTGGACTAACTGGTAATGAAGTGTATGCAGGAATTGGGTATGCATTGCAGAAAATTGACAAGATAAAAATTGGCCAAGTGGTGAAGTTGTGCGGATCGCTCCAGAATTATGCGGACCGCACAAGCCCTTCGCGGCCGCACAATTCTCTATGCGGTCGCACAGCTGAAAGATGAAAAATTCCAACTCTCTGAAGTTTGTCCTGCCAAAATCCATTAAGGATTCGCGGCCGCGATCAAATTTCCGCGGACCGCATATCAGCCATTTTTATGTGGACCACGTCACTAAATCATCTGCTGAGTTAGAAAAGGTAAAGAGTGCGGACCGCACCACAATTGTACGGACGCACTCAGTAAGTTGGTGGGCTAACATGGTCAGAGTATAAATATGACTTTTTGAGACTATTCACACTTTACACACTCTAACCTCTCAAGCTAGACTAAAGCACAATGCACTCTTTCTTGTTTTCAATCCCATCCCATATTCATCAAGTGTTGATTTCCTACTACATTTCATTACTGGTATGTTGATTTCAATGAATTAATTTCATCTTTTTCTTTTCTTTTCTCTTTGTTTTAATTTTCTTTTTATCTGGGATTAGATTCATTCCAAAAATGTCAAATTGATGCTTAATTCTTGCTTAGAAGCATGTGGGTAGTGTTTGAATATATAATGGGGGCTGGGTTAGTAGATTTTATTGTTTAATTGCCACAAATTATGCCTAATTAGTGAAAACCCTAGTATTAATCATACTTCAGTGCCGCTCTAATTTGAATTTTGCGGCCGCACACATTTTTGTGCGGTCCGCGCTAGGGTATGCGACCGAAAACAAAATTGTGTGTTTCGCGATACCCTAGGTTGAAGGCACTTGTCATTGCTACGTTTCTGCGGCCGCACTCAATTTTATGCGGTCCGCGGTTAGTTTTTGCGGCCGCACTCAATTTTGTGCGGTCCGCATAATTAAACTTTAGAGACCCAACAAATCGATTATGCGACCGCACTCAATTTTGTGTGGTCTGCGATAGGTTTTCGCAGCAGCAATCAAAAGTATGCGGTCCGCGCTGAGGTAACTTCAGAGAACCAGTAGTCTGAACCTGGGATCTCTGCGACCGCACTCAATTTTGTGCGTCCGTGATGGGTATTATGCGGCCGCACTCATTGTTGTGCGGTCCGCGATAGGCAATCCACGGCCGCACTCACTTTTGTGCGGTCCGCGCCGCCCTGTTCTGAGAAGCAGTGTCTTTCTTTTCAAATGTAATTCAATAACACATGTTGAACCCCAATTCTAACTGACTTTCACTACTTGTGTGTTTCAGACAATGGTGCGTTCTCGTGGTCGAGGTGATACTTCCAAATGGAGGGCAGAATCCTCCCGAGTCCGGGGTAGAGGAAAACCTAACATGCCACTATCAGTCCAGAAAGTCTTGGGCAAAAAGACTACTCTCAGTAGACCACCTTCGGACTCCTCAAACACCAGTGAATACCTTTCATCCCGAGAAACTTCTGAGAGAGGTTCTGTACAACCACAACTGGGGGCAGAATCACAATAATTCCCCGATAGACTCTGTTTAGTCAATAAACCTACCTCCTCCTCTAGTTCTTCTGATGGCTGAAAGGGAGATAGTCAGGCATCTGAACCATCTTTCCCACCTGCTACAACACTTGCCACAACATCTACCCCAATCAATTTAGATGATGATGATGAGGTCCCGGATGACGGGAGATAGGGTGACACAATTATGGGAGGCCTGGCTAGATCAAGGAAGCCGGAGGTATGGGCTGATAGATTTGTAAGTGAGAAGGCGTCTGCAAAATTTCGGGAATGGTGGCCCCAACGGTCGCTCACTCTTGAGCGATACTTCATAACCAAAGACCTAACCCAGCATAATCTGAATGTCCTAAAGCAATTTACGGAGAGAAAAAGATGGAAATGGTTCACCGACCAGTTGCAAGATTCCAATAAATACCTCGTCAAGGAATTTTATGCCAATGTTGCCCCCATCAAAAAAGGTACAAAGGTAATGAAGGTCCGGAACTTCAAAATCCAGTTAAATGGCCACGCATTGAACAAATATGTAGGGTTTGACGAGGTCGAGGTTGTGCAATACCTGGAGAAGCTGGCCTTGGGTGATGCAGTTCGCCCATGGCTAGCTGAGATACTTGCTATTCGGGGGACAACACTTGCACGGCTCACAGCAGGAGTTCAAATTGTCAGAGCCACCCTTAACTTTGAAGAAAGAGGGTGGGAAACATTCGTGTGCAGCCGTCTTGACCCGTGCCAGTATGAGAATGTCCTTCCACTCCACCGGGAAGTATTGGTAGCTTCCATCATGGCAGGCTATCCTATTAATGTAGAAAACATGATGTCCTACAACATCTCCAATGCAGTCCAGAAAGAAGAAAGATCGTATCCCTACCCCAACTCCCTCACAGAGTATTTCCAAGACCAAGGGGTAGAGACGAGACATTTTGATGTGTAGGTGAAGGCTAAAATGCCTTTCTCATGTAACCATCTCCAGGGAGCAGACAACCCTAAATTTAAGGGTAAAGCCACTACCTCCATTGGCCTATCTGAAGAGCCAGGGGTAGTGGCCACCGGGTTAGTTGTCGAACCCTCCACAGCAATCGGTACTTCTGCCTGAGCAGCTGCTATGCCTCCTCCTTCCTCTGGACCATCCCTCTCAGTGCCACTGTCAGTGCCCCCATCTTTTACCTACCCTCAGACTGCACTGCGGGTTTCACAGACACTATCCAGTCTCAACAACTAGATGTAGGCAGCTAGCACAAAGATGACTATCATAACCAGTGCAGTGGCAGCACAGTCTTCCGCCCCATCAGAGCTTCAGGTACCTCCATCAGTGGAGGACTCTTTTAAGAAGATTCTAGAAAACTAGAAGAAGATTCTGGATGACAGGAAGAAGATCCGGGAGACTCTTGATACACATGGGAGAATTATCAAGGATTTGGGGAAGCAGGTGAAGAAGATGCGGAAGACTCAGGCATCTAAGGAGTTGGTGGAGAAGTTGAGCAAAGAGGCTGAGAAGATTGCTTCTGCAGGTGATATTCCACTAGACCTGCTCATGGAGGAGACAGTCCTAGCAGCACATGCAGTAGTGCCTGAGGCATCATAGGCAGCAACCGGCCAGTCTGAGGAGCCAGTTGCCACTTCAGACACTGCTGAGGAGCTTATTTAGATGCTCAGCAACCTCGTAGTCCCCTAGTTAGAGGATGTGGAGATCCAGTTAGAGGATACGGAGGGTGCTGAGGACCCTGTCCATGTTGAGGACCCGATGCAGACAGAGACCACATAGTTTGTTATGAGCATTGAGGACAATGCTATTTTTCATTTGGGGGTGATCCATTCTGATTTGATGACATTTCATATGTAATAACCATTATATTATTTTTCTTTATCTTTATTTATCTTTATTTTCACTTTAGATATGTATATATTCTTACCATTCGATGTATATATTCATTTCCATTATGTATATATTCGCTTTACTTCATTTTGTACATATTCAGTCTACTTCCCTTAGTTTACTTCATAACTTCTTTCGTTGTTTCTCCTTAGTAGCATAACTTCTTATTTACTTTAGTAGCTTCTTTTTAAGTTGTTAGCTTCTTTTTACATTTTGTGTGAACAATAAGCCTTTGGTTTTCTTAATGCCACGATTATTTCCAAAGGTGGATGTTGTGTGAACCGGGTGGCTCTTCCCAATGATGGATGGCGTGGAAACCTTCTTAATGGATTAAGTCTGTTTTCTTTATATTTTTCTATATATAGTAGTAATGAATAAAAGTGTCTCAAGCAGGATTCACTTGGTACTAACTGTCACGCCCTGAACCTGGGGGTGACACCGGCACTCGGTGACTCACCTATCCTCGCGAACCAACTTGCAACTAAGGGACTCTGAACATATAATGTCATACTTCGGACATGGGCCACATTGCAAGACAATTTCGAATACTGACTAAATATCAATAAACAAGTTGGGCCGACAAGGCCGTCATAACTACTACAGCTGACAATCCAACAAAATGTATATAAAAGGCCTACAAGCCCAACATACTACATTAACTGACAGGATATGTCTACAAGCGTCTACTGATGGATATATTGTGATCGGAACAAGGCTCTGACCTACTCATATAATATATATATATATATATATATACACACACATACACACACACACAAATATGGACGTAAAACTCTAGACCCAAAAACTCCGAAGGGTATGGACCTTACCGATCAAGCTGAACTTGGGCAACACCTAATAAGGAGGTCTACCCGTTTGTCTATCTGAATCTGTACGCATGAAATGCAGCGCCCCCAGAAAAGGGATGTCAGTACGAAATAATGTACTCAGTATGTAAGGCACTGGAAGCTGAAAGCTGAAACTAAACTGATAATATAATAACTGAAAGCAACTGGAAGTGAATGATAATCTGAAGATATGCTTACCTGCCAATACTGACTCAACTCTCTCAATATAGTAAGTAAAATAGATGCCCGGCCTTATAAGGATCCGTATATATATAACTGCTCTGCCGTAGTAGGTTCACTCATAGGCACTTGGCCATACTAGGCTTTGTATCTCGGCCAACTGGACTCGCTCATAGGCGCTCAGCCACAGTAGGCTCGGTATATAACTTAACATCTGATCAGAGGTTGCCCAATAGGGGCCTGCCTATCGATTATAGCTCGATGGTAATGAAAATACTGTAATACTGAATATATAGACTCTCTGCTATCTTAACTGGAAACAAAAAATGCTTAATTGAATATGAAGTGCCGATAAGGAGANATAGGCGCTCGGCCACAGTAGGCTCGGTATATAACTTACCATCTGATCAGAGGTTGCCCAATAGGGGCCTGCCTATCGATTATAGCTCGATGGTAATGAAAATACTGTAATACTGAATATATAGACTCTCTGCTA
This sequence comes from Nicotiana otophora, assembly GCA_000715115.1. Taxonomy (NCBI): domain Eukaryota; kingdom Viridiplantae; phylum Streptophyta; class Magnoliopsida; order Solanales; family Solanaceae; genus Nicotiana; species Nicotiana otophora. The sequence continues at coordinate 102,215 of AWOL01S0003811.1, read as the reverse complement.
TCTTAACTGGAAACAAAAAATGCTTAATTGAATATGAAGTGCCGATAAGGAGAATATTGTAACATACAAGACTAGAAAGATATACGTAAAATTTGGGACATGAATTTTTTCTTTATTCCTCGTTATCAAATTCGTGTAATTATGAGATCATGCCAAAATGAAGAAAGGGCTTAGCCTTAACATACCTGGAGTAGGGAAAAATTCGTATGATATTCTTGAAAAAGGTTGCTCCGTACTCCCTTAAAATCGCAAAATCTCACGTTGCTAAGGTGCTAAGAAATCTCATTGGAATTTCGGTTGCTAACGTTGGAATTCTTGTAGATGTTATGAATTCTTCTTTGTTTTGTAACCTTTTTAATAAGAAATCATTATCAGATTACTACGTGAATATCTAGTGTCCAAAGAAGCCAAAATGCCCATTTCTTTAAGTCTTTACACGTAGAAGGATTTAGTGTCTAGTATGTGACACTTTAGCTTGCCACCTTTCTTTGTGAATAATGACTCATTCAATTGATCCACCTTGCTGCCACGTTTTGGCATTTAATCTTATCCATAATTCTCGTTAATTATCCACTAATCTCCTGATTAACTTGTTAATATTTCACTAACCAATAATTAATCAATTACCCACATACTTAAGAATTATCCCAAATTACTTAAAATATTTCTCATTTTTAGCATACCTTATACACCTCACTATCATGGCCATGTGGTACCTTGTATGGTACTAGTCCATAAATACCGGGTATTTTAGCTTGGGCCAAATGTTATCCCAAAATATCAAACTTCGATGAAATTCATTTTCTTCAATTTGTTTACCCTCTCACCTTCACCAATTTACTCATCACTTGTTTAAAATAGCATAATTCTTATAATCACGAAATAATTTCATTCCCGAACTTGCGTCGATTAACTTACGATGAAACTTTATCGTACGAAAATGTGTGATGTAACATCATTCCCCCCTTTGAAACATTCTTCCTCGAATGTTGACTGATATACTTATCATTTTCATAACTTATGTCCTCTGAATACTTTAGTACTTTCCTTGCCATCTAAGCAACTGTTATGTGAATAATTCTAAGGGCCAGGGCATTCCCCCCTTTAAGCTTCTTTCTCAAACCACGACTTGTAGTCGGAATCCTTCTAATCTCGTAACTATTGCTACCTTCTGTCATAGATCCGTTTATCCATCCGTATGACTTTACTGCCATAACTCTTACTTTGATTTATTGTTATTGAGGGCTGCTACCAAACTCCAGGTTACTTTCGTTGCTTATCCTATATGCAATAAGCTAAGTCCTTTAATGCCCCCTCATTACTGTTTATCTTAATAATGACGGCCTAATCTCATCTTATACTTTGTGACCTTTGTCTATCCATTGTTGATTCATCTTAATACCGACAACTTGGCCTCTTATGTAACACTACCGCTAGGGCTCACGTCTCATTGGGGAACATTTGAAGTGACTTTCCTAATCCACTTAGGGGTGATAGTGTACTTCAATGACCGTATTTTATAGCATCCCAATGTGATTCACTTACATGGGTATTTTAATCTCGTACAATCCATGAAATCCTCTTTAAATCATTACTCACTTGAAGGCCTAAACGTCATCCTTTATCTATCGCAATCACACCCTTATTTCACTCCCAGGGCAGCGTTGCATCTCTTCTAAATGCTACTAGTCATAGACTCCTTTGAGCTTATTCAGGCACCCATCAACTCTCTCTCATTTTCGTGGGCTTAATCCCGAGGGCTTATCCCTTCTCGACACCTTCTCACTCGCCCTTTCTTATCCTTACTCTTGTCTTCCTACAATCTTGTCGCTCTACCATACTTTAGCTTGCGACCCATACATATCCATTTATACTACTCACAGCCTTCCTTCAACTTCCTTGCACCATAGATTTCCTTGTGTTATTCTAGAACATCAAGAGAGATATCACATCGTCTCTAACTCTTATTTTACTTTCTTAACTAGACCTCTCAATACCTAGAAACCATAGGCTATAAGATATGCCACTGGCGATGCCGCTATCATTCCTGGATATTGATTCCCCGCGGTTTTAGCCGTCTATCCGAAGTATAAACTATTCCCAACTTTATGCATCTGAGTATCTCGTATGTTATTCACTTTTACCTTACTTACCTTAAAATCCCGCATCACATATTCTATATCTTTCATGACCTCCTTTCCACATAGGTATAATTCATATTCACAACTTAAAGCTCTATTATAATACTTGCACCTCTGGTGTATACACAATCCAGTGAGAGCTTCATACCGACTTCTTATAAGGTTGGTACTTCTTCTAATTGGCTTCTTATAGAGCTATTATAGAATATGGTTGTTGCATTATCTCTCTTGCACCTCTGATATTAAGAGTGATTCTGCCATGTTCTCAAGTGTAATTTCTATAATTTTCTAGGTCCAATAATCAGACTCGTGATTTACTTTATTGTTGTAACTCTTTAGTTTCCTCTTCCTTCTGATCAACCTTTATGTAGGCTTAAGCTATCTTCCGATATGCGGCTCATGGCAGTAGTTATTACTTTATCCCTTCATGGACGCTATGGAATATCCATGATACAATCTTATAACAATTCAATCTTTTGTCAATGTCCTGAGCTCAATTCTTTCTTTTAGCCTATACCGAAATCTTCTACGGCTGTATGATTGTCAACATATATGCCGCATGGATAATACTCCGAAATATTAGGTACATTCATTATGTAATTATCTCTAGATCATTGATCGAATAATTCCTTTCATTCCTTCTCAACTTTCTTTAAATGCATGCAATTGCTTTTCCTGGTCATTCTGCCTACTTGTTGCGTGCATACTTAGCTTATTTTAGTGCCCACACATATTGAAATTCCATACAACCCATATGATCTTGAATATCACCTTTTTATTTTGATATATATATTTTTTTTCTTCCCGTTCATTAGCCACGATAGGTGTTACCTGCTGATGGAGTGCATACAATGTTGTTGTGAGACTGTTGTTACATGACCATTTCCTCTTTAGGTTACTGTGCTTGGTTAAAGCCTTCTTCCTTATTTCCTCCGCTAGTCTTTCATTGTATTACTTAGGGAGGACCCTCTGATTCTTGCAAGGCTGCGAGCTTATTACATCGTATACTCGACGGATTGTTTGATGTTCGTACTCACATATAAAATCCCTTAGTTACTTACCTCCATACTTATATGCTTCTACGGTTTCTCCCAAACTGAAATTTTGACTGTCTTCCCTTAACACTCATACGGTATCTTTAACTACCCCTAACTCTTATCTGAATATTTCTCAAGGTCACGATGTCATATCTGTGAGACTGCATTCCCCGTGTTGGGGTTCACTCTGTTTGTCTTGCACGATCTATTGATTTGTCTGTATCCTCTTGTCTAGCCATAACTAGGCTCTTCCTAAATCAACTACTAACTACTCATTGGCTCATTCTAATATCAATATTCTGCGTAATCTTTCATGGGTCATTTCCTTTATCTTAACTTACGTCTCGCACTGGCTCCTTATCTATCAATAACATCTCAGGCGGTAACCCTTACCTCCTCTCCTTGACGTCGTGTTTGCATAATGTTCTGGAATCGTAGCGTATCTACAGGACTTGAATAAGTGCAGTCTTATCTCTTTCTCATTTTTATCACATTCTTCTTTTACCATTTCCATAGTTACTAAAACCATTTAATTCTGACCTAATGCCACATCATACCATATTCCCCCATTTAGGGGAGCACTAAAATTTAGTGCTGCAATGATCTACGTATAGATGTTTTACCCTCTCATCTTTGGCATCGTTTCACATCATCCATGATTCTTACTCATCTCGCGGTAATCCTTCAGTACCAAGGATAATAAAATTCCTCACTCGCAAGGGTGACACTTAGTGTAACTGGCAAATACAATCCCTTAAGCTTAACTTAACTCACCTTGCTTACTTTAGGGAAGCGTCTTCCTGAATGACCATTCTCTGAATTTCTCATGAATCTTCTTCTATTGTCCACTCTATTATCGCCGGAATGAAATCTGAAATTCTCATGATGCTGACTATTATCCAATCACTCAGTCCCTAATTCATGTTTAGTTTATCTTGTTCACCAGCCCATACTGAGTTCTATTGTTCTGGAGTCTAACTTTTCCTTCCGGTAGTCGCGTTGTAGTTACGAACTTATTTCTTGAAATGAGGATATGACTTTATGGCCTATACTCTTTTGTTGTCTCAAGGACTGTGACCTCTCGTCTTTTCCTTCAATTGACTATAGACTCTATAATACTGTCATCTTTTTGATCCACCGTTGTCATCCATGTATCATATCTTACTCATAATGCTTCATTAATTCTTTTCTTATTTCCCGTTAACATTTATGTATATCACTTTATTCTGAAAACTCGAACAAGACATTCTTTTGCTTTTAGCTCCCCTTGCTCCATCCAGTGGCTCTTGGGGTTGCTTAATGTTCTCACTCTACTAGGGACACGAGCCACACTAAGGTAATATTTATCCTTTCCAGGCTTTCCGTACCATATCTAATTGTAATATTATAGAGTGCACCATCTGGGTGCCTCACAAGGAGATCTATTAGCACCTTTGTAATATCCTTCAGAAAGGCCAACTACCACAAACAATCCATTTACCATTTTAGGGTACTCTAACCCTAGCCTGATCCTAATATCCTGTCCTTTTCTTAAACTACACATGTTAGCCACCAATAAGGTATAACTGAGATGGGTGTGGCCAATTCTACATACGTCTGTTACTGTTGAAGGTAAGTCACAACTGGATACCTCGTACCCTTCTCATCTTGCTCCTTTTACTTGTTGAAGCGTGTATCTATCTTCTGAACCTCTCATTGCCTTACACTATAGAGGTGGATATATATTCTTGCCTTAAGGCTCCTTATCAAGAAGCTTACACGTAAGGTACACACATGTTCTGCTGAAGACCTCACATTTATCCATCAGAGGAATGATGCAAACATGAGTTTCTCTAACTCAACTCTTCCACAGCTATATCTCTACTAACCATCTTTCTGGATGTAGGTATCGCCGTATTATGAATAAGATAGAGTTTAGGAAATTAAGTTCTTACAACAGAGCTCTACCACACGATCTTGAATAAGAAAAAAGAGTGACAGTCTTAAATGACCTGTAGTCTCCTGCTTATAAGTGTGGTTCATGACACACCCATAAACAAGACTCTACTAGACACGGCTTGTAGACTACCTAGGATAGAACTGCTCTGATACCTTCTGTCATGCCCCGAACCTGGGGGGAGACCGGCACTCGGTGCCTCACCTATCCTCGAGTACCAACTTGCGACTAAGGGACTTTGAACATATAATGTCATACTTCGGCCATGGGCCACATTCCAAGACAATTTCGAATACTGACTAAATATCAATAAACAAGTTGGGCCGACAAGGCCGTCATAACTACTACAGCTGACAATCGAACAAAATGTACATAAAAGGCCTACAAGCCCAACATACTGCATTAACTGGCAAGATATGTCTGCAAGCCACTACTGATGGATATACTGTGATCGGAAAAAGGCTCTGACCTACTCATATAATATATATATATATATATATATATATATATATATATATACACACACACACACACACACACAAAGATGTACGTAAAGCTCTAGACCCGGCAACTTCGAAGGGTATGGATCTTACCGATCAAGCTGAACTTTGGCAACACCTAATAAGGACGTCTACCCGTCTGTCTGTCTGAACCTGCACGCATGAAATACAGTGCTCCCAGAAAAGGGAAGTCAGTACGAAATAATGTACTGAGTATGTAAGGCACTTTACTGAAAGCTGAAACTGAACTGATAATATAATAACTGAAAGCAACTGGAAGTCAATGATAATCTGAAGATATGCTTACCTGCCGATACTGACTCAACTCTCTCAATATAGTAAGTAAAATAGCTGTCCGACCTTATAAGGCTCGGTATATATATAACTGCTATGCCGTAGTAGGCTCGCTCATCGGCGCTCGGCCATACTAGGCTCTGTATCTCGGCCAACTAGGCTCGCTTATAGGCGCTCGGCCACAGTAGGCTCAATATATAACTTACCATCTGATCAGAGGTTGCCCAATAGGGGCCTGCCCATCGATTATGTCTCAATGGTAATGCAAATACTGTAATACTGTATATATAGACTCTCTGCTCTATTGACTGAAAAAAAGAAATGCTCAATTACATATGAAGTCCCGATAAGGAGAATATTGTAACTTACAAGACTAGAAAAATATACGTAAATTCCGAGACATGAAGAAAGGGCTTAGCCTTAACATACCTGGAGTAGGGAAAAGTTCGTATGATATTCTTGATAAAGGTTGCACCGTACTTCCTTAGAATCGCAAAATCTCACGTTGCTAAGGTGCTAAGAAATCTCGTTGGAATTTTGGTTGCTAACGTTGGAATTCTTGTAGATGTTATGAATTCTTCTTTGTTTTGTAACCTTTTCAATAAGAAATCATTATCAGATTACTACTTGAATATCTAACGTCCAAAGAAGCCAAAATGCCCATTTCTTTAAGGATTTAGTGTTTAGCATGTGACACTTTAGCTTGCCACCTTTCTTTGTGAATAATGACTCATTCAATTGATCCACCTTGCTGCCACGTTTTGGCATTTAAGCTTATCTATAATTCTAGTTAATTATCCACTAATCTTCCGATTAACTTGTTAATCTCCCACTAACTAATAATTAATCAATTACCCACATACTTAAGAATTATCTCAAATTACATAAGATGTTGCTCATTTTTAGCATACCTTATACACCTCACTATCATAGCCCTGTGGTACCTTGTATGGTACTAGTCCATAAATACCAGGTATTTTAGCTCGGGCCATATTTTATCCCAAAATGTCAAACTTCAACAAAATTCATTTTCTTCGATTTGCTTACCCTCTCACCTTCACCAATTTATTCATCACTTGTTTAAAATAGCATAATACTTATAATCACGAAATAATTTCATTCCCGAACTTGTGTCGATTAACTTATGACGAAACGTTATCGTATGAAAATGCGGGATGTAATACTAACACATTTACCTTCGACCTTATGGTTAGAAACAAGTTGATTGGCAAAGAATAGCTCTAGTTGTGGCCTTTAGACTGTTGTGTTGACTAAAACAATGATCGAGTGGTTTCTTCGATCCATTGGTGATTTTTAATCTTAGCTAGGGTTGTTGTGGGCCCTTGACTCTGTTCTCTTTAACAATCCAGCAGCTTGAGAGGTGAGGTATTGAATTGCAAGTCCAAGTTCCGTGCCAATAAGTCTAGAACTTCCCTGAATGTTTGTCCAGGCAAAATTCTAAGTGTAGCTCGACTTGAGAAATGATTGTAGGCTCTCCTTTGATTCAATTTGAAACTTGAAAGCTTCTGTATCCTACCAATGTGATATCCCTAGTCAACCCCTTTGAGCCGAAGTCCTTTTTCATTCAATAGCTATGTTACAAGCCTTTATCCGTTTTATAATGACCCTCTCTTGGGTTCCGATCTTTCCTTAGCATTCTTGATACAATTGGCAAAAGCATAAGTTTGGGAGAGAGACGAGGAATGTGAAAGTGATAAAAGGTACAAAGAACAAAAGAAATGAAGAAAAGGGAAGGCAAAGAAGAGGAAGAAAGGCCAAAAAGAAATATGTCAAAGAGAAAGTGAATAAAGTAGAAAGTTGAAGGGATTCAAAGAAAGCAATGATGAAAGGCATGGAGTGATTAGAAAAGGAGAAACATGATTATCATGAGCAAGAAAGAGTGACATTACGTCTCTCTAGTTCCCCTAAGGAAGAACAAAATAATTCAAAGAGTCAAGAAAGTATGAGCCAAAAAGAGAAAATGGAGTGCTTAAGGAAAGATGAAACCATCATATGCCGATAAGTCCTACCTTTATCCAAAAGCCTTCATTAGATTTCCGCAAAAGCCCTATATGATTTCAAGTTGAGTGAGCTTACATTAGTGGTGATTTACATAAGGGGCAAGCTTATGGTACTTAGAGCCGGACTTCTGACATTCTTTTGAGATAGATGAGCACACTTCTTCACAATCCTTGTTTTGAGTGTTATATTCTAAAGTGAGATTTGCTCATGGAGAGTATAGGAGGAGGAGTTTGGGTTCCACAATGACCTACGTGATAGAGCGAGCTTCCTTGGTGAATTAAGTCAGCTCTTGATGCTCTAGTGTCATATTAGAACTATGGTACTCAAAAGGTCAAAACATGGTGTTGTTGATAATTCATTGGTGTTGAGGGTAATTGTTAATCCCAATTGATGCATGATTGATTCACCTTAGGCCAGGTGAAATATCCTTTTTTCTAGTGGAGGTGGGAATTACCTTATTTTCTTGAGGACAAGCAAAAGCTTAAGTTTGGGGGAGTTGATAAGTAGGGATTTTAACCTATTATTTGCTCTCTTGTACTTGTGTTTTAGGCCAAAAATGCTTGAAGGTATTTCCGAAAACTAATGAAATATGCTTGCTTGCAGGAATTATTCAAAATGAGCCAAAGGAATCGAAATCAACTCACAAATGAGTCAAAAGTTGAACAAAAACCAAGGTTGGGCAAAGAGGTCTGAAGTGTGGACCGCACAAATATTGTACGGCAGTGAAAACCATGATGCGACCGTGATCATAATTATGCCGTCCGCAAGAGAGAGATTCAGAGAGTGTAATTTTGGGCTAAACCGCACCAGAAATGTACGGCCGCAAAAGTCCATGTGCGGCCGCAATTGAAATTACACGGACCGCGATGACTTAGATTCAGAGAGCTGACAACTTGAGCAAAAGAGAGAAGTGCGTACCACACCAGAATTGTGCGGCCGCGGAAGTCCCTTGTGCAGCCGTGATCGAAATTATGCGGTCCGCAAGATGAAGAATTAGAGAGTTTATTTCAAGCCAAACTCAAGCAAGTACGGACCGCATCACTTTATGCGGCCGCATAATTCTGGGTGCGGCCGCACTTAGAATTATGCGGTCCGCAAAAGTTCAGCTCAACCCAGATCCAAAAGAGAAGAACGTGGACCTCATCAGAATTGTGCGGCCGCGAAAGCAAGAGTGCGACCGCACTCAGAATTACGCGGTCTCACAACCTCCGCAGGGGCATTTTTTCAGATATTTGCAGCTTAATATAAATAGAACGTTTTGTCATTTTTAAGGGATGTTATGTTTTGTATGAGCACCTGTGACGGCAGACTTTTCTGTTTTTCGGCAATTTTATACTAGATTCACTTCTTAACATTAGATTTTCATTCCACAAATTAATATTATGGATTTTATCTTCATTTCATCTTATATTTCTGTTATTTCCATGAGTAGCTAAACCTATAGTTAGGGTTGTGACCCAACCCTAGTGTGGGTATTTTATGGGTATTTGATTTTAGGGCTTGAATGTGAGTGGGTTAGTGATATTTAGCCTAGTTCTTGCTAGAAGTCAAGAATTAATGGTTGCAAACATTGATTCATTCCTTTATGACTTAGTCTCTACTTGAGAAAGAGGTACTAAGTCTAGGAAAACTAGGCTAACAAGGAATTGGGGTGAACTCAAGAAATTGATAGCCCCAATTAAAGGGTTAAACCTAGAGATAGTAATACCCAACTTGAGCTAATATCCCTTGATTTGCATGAATACCCATTTGGACTTGAGAAAGCCAGATTGGAAAAAATCACTCAAACTACCTAGAGGTATAGAGTGAGTACCCAGGTGTGATAGCTATATTACAATCCCAACTAATCAAACTTGCCCTAGATTTTGCTACCCGTTAGATATCCACCTAGGTAGAAGTCACTACCCTAGTCTCTTTAAACATTTGAAAAACAACAACAGACATATTGTCCTTAGTTTCAATTATTGAAATCTTTAAAGTTAGAAGTAGAAATCAAACCCAAACTTATGGAAGTGTAATTAGATTAAAATCCCGCATCTAGCTCAAATATAAACCTAATTCCAAACATTAACCCCTGTGGATTCGATCCCGACCTAGTTAGGTTAAAACTGCACCGGCCACCCTCGCTACTCAATAGTAGTGTAGGCTTGGACGCGATCAGGATCACGCGTTGCATCAGAGTTATGTTAAGGTGTGAACCTTGTGTTAAAATCATGTGATGGTTCTTCGGTGTGTGATGGATTTTCAGCATTTCTTTGTGGCGGTACTTGTTAATCTGGTGAGGCAGTTCTCTCATTTGAGTCATTTTCCATGACTGAATACATTTGAATTGTTGCGTATTGGTGCACTGATGGTACGGTTTGTGGATCTGAGCTATATTGGTATGGCATGTCTGTGGGATAGTTGTGTTTAATAAAATAAGGTCATTGGACACAGAATGAGTACTGTTAGGTTTGATTACGGTACATTTGGGAAGGTGGCATTAAAAGTCGGCTAAGAAAGCTATTATGGTTCTAGGTGGGGCGAGAGAGCTCCATGACGTGGACATGCTGATCTGATAAGAGATTACGAGATTCTACGTGTTTCTTTGATTACGAAAGTGTACGAAGTTTTGGGGTGATGTTTGGTTCGATATGGGGTCTAATACTAGTACTTGGATGGATTTGGAGTAGTTACTGTGATCAGGAATGGTTCCACGAGCATGTGAGTTGTATAAAATATTAGTTGATTATATCCGTAGTTATAGTTATGGCTCGATGCAACTCGTTCAGTCTTATACAGTGTGTGGATATGAGATTTGGTTCTTGAAAAGAATTATGGATGTTAGAAATTTGGCTCTAAGATTTTTAGGCTATGGTTAAATTAATGATTTTCAGTTATGTTATGTGGTCAGGCCTATATAGAATAGGGTGACGTGAGATCACCCCCGGGTATGTGCATGGTAAGATGGAATAGTGATTTGATGGCCTGGAAACAAGTACTGGCACGTTCGAGGACGAACGTATGTTTAAGTGGGGGAGGATGTAACGATCCAGCCGGTCGTTTCGAGAGTTATAGCCCTGTTTCCCCTATTTCTATTTATTTGTGAGTCCTTCAGCTATATTGTGTTATACCGGGTTAGTTGGTTCGGCACCAGAGTGGTTTTGGAGTGGATTGAGACACTGAGTCTCTAAAGTAGAAGCTTAAGTTGTAAAAAGTCAACCGAACATTGACTTATGTATAAACGATCTCAGAATTTAATTTTGATGGTTCTGTTAGCTCCGTTAGGTGATTTTGGACATGGAAGCGCGTTCGGAATGAGATTTGGAGGCCCGTGGTAGAATTAGGCTTGAATTGGCGAAAGTTAGAATTTTAGCGATTTTGATCGGTAGTGGAAATTTTGATATCGGGGTCGGAATGGAATTCCGGAAGTTGGAATAGGTTCGTGGTGTTATTTTAGAGTAATGTGTAACATTTTAGGTCATTCGAACGTGTTTTGGTAGGATTCGGCAATTCGGAAGTTTAGAAGTACGTAGGCTAGAATCCGAGTGTAATTTGGTGTTTTGATGTTGTTTTGAGTGATTTGATGATTTGACTAAGTTTGTATGATGTTTTGGGATATGTCGGTCTATTTGGTTGAGGTTCCGAGGGCCTCGGGGTGATTCTGTATGATTAACAGAACAAGTTTGGAAATTGGAGGAATTGCTGAAGTTGAACTCAGCTATCATAATCGCACCTGCGGATGTGTCATCGCAAGTGGGAGCCTGTAGAAGGGAGCGGATGATCGCAGATGCAAGATTGGAGGAGATGGGCAGAAGGTGCAGGCGCGAGAAGGCTGTCTGGGGCGCAGAGGCGGAAGGGAGGAAAATGGTTGGCTTCGCATATGCGGAGAGTTATGCACAGGTGCGCAAGCGCAGGCGTGAGAGATTGGCCGCAGATGCGGAACTTAGGATCTTAAGTGAGTTCCGCACCGGCGATGAAAACTCTGCAGGTGCCATCTCGTAGAAGCGAAAAAAGGACCGCAGGTGCGGCTTCGCTTGGCAGAATGTATAGATTGAGGACTTCGTGAATTTTGCTCATTTCCACCATTTTTAACTCGGAATTTGGAGCTTTTGAGGGGATTCTTGAAGGGGATTCAAGGCTATTCACTGAGGTAAGTTGCTTGAGCTCTATTATCATTAGCTATAGTGTTTTCCCATTGATTTCTCATCTAATTAGTAGGATATTTAAAGTGAAATAAGGGGTTAGGGCTTGGGATTTTGGAGAGAGTAATTTGAGGATTTGAAGGACTAAATGTTGTCAAATTTTGATGAATTTCATATGGTTAGACTCATGAGTGAATGGGATTTTGGGTTTTGTGACTTTTGTCGGATTTCGAGACGTGGGCTCGTGGTTCGGATTTGAGTCGATTTCGGGTTTTGAGTCTAATTTAGTAGCTTTCTTGTGTAATTGTTTCCTTTAGAATATATTAATGGTATTGTACTGCTTGTGGCTAGATTCCGAATGCTCGGAGGCCGATTCGTGAGGCAAGGGCATTGCGGAGTAGTGATTTACTCAGATTGAGGTAAGTAACAATTTTAAATCTGGTCCTGAGGGTATGAAGCCCCGGAATTTGGTATCATGTGATTACTTTGGAGGTGACGCACATACTAGGTGACGGGCGTGTGGGCATGCACCGAGAGGATTGTGACTTGATCCGTCCTGTGAGACTGTAAAGTTAAATAACTTGTTGTTAGCTATATGCTCTCTATGTGTTATAGAAATTTGAATAGAAATCATGTTTTGGCTATATGTTGGTACTATTGGGACCCATAGAGGTTGTGTATATGTTGCACTATCTGCTTAATTGTTGTTTGCACTCAGTCACAATTTACTTGTTATTTTATCTCAGTCATTATTGTTCATTATTGATGCTTTATATTATTGTTGTTTGGGATGATTTCATGATTTCAGAGAGCCCGAGAGACTGGAGATATTTATGACAGAGCAAGGACGAGGGCCTGATTGTGAGATATATATTTTAGCACGTGAGTTGTCCGTGCTGATCCAGATATGATATTATAGAATGTGAGTTGTCTGTGCAGCACGTGAGTTATCCGTGCGGATCCATATATGATATTATAGCACGTGAGTTGTCCGTGCAGATTATAGCGCTTGGGTAGTAGGAGCCACTCATGAGTCTGAACACCCTCAGTGAGCGCGGGTACCCATTGGGTGTGAGTGCTGAGGGCTGAGAGCCGAGTGGTTGAGTTGTTGTGACGAGTGGAGTGACTGTTGCCCTGAGAGGCTGTACTTGCTTTGCATTTGTTGTTGCACTTAGTTTCTATCTGTCATTGTTGTGAAATTCTCTGAAAGATTTTATATCCGGATTACATGAACTTGAACTGTATAAAACTGATTTGACTTAAACTGTTGGATTTGAAAGCATGTTTACTCTTTGTTGGAATTGCTGAAAATGAACTATAACTATGTAGCTCGTCACTATCTTCAGTTCCTTATTTATTATTGTTACTTGCTGAGTTGGTTGTACTCATACTACACACTGCACTTCATGTGCAGATCCAGGTGTTCCTGGGCATAGCGGGTGTTGATTCTCTCGTGCGGCTGATCTTTCGGAGATTCAGAGGTAGCTACCGTGTTTCGCAGACCTTGTCTCTCCTTCCCTATCTCCTTGTTTACTATATTTGGTCCTACACTATTATAGACCATATTTTCCAGACTTGTATTTCTAATAGATGCTCATGTACTCAGTGACACCAGGTTTTGGGGAGTGTTTATATATGTATTTGTGAGTTTTTCTTCCGCTAAATTTAGATATTATGTTTTCAAACTTAAAGGAAATCAGGAAATATTGATGTTTTCGGCTTGCCTAGTATTGAGATAGGTGTCATCACGACAGGCCAGATTTTGGGTCGTGACAGGTTTACTAGGGATCATAACATTGGTAGGCAATAGAAAACTCAAACGGGCCAAGGAAAGCCTAGAATCACTTTTCAAGCCAAGCAAAACTTAGGATTTCGCCTTGAAACACATTCGGGGCAAGTTCTAGACCTTTCGCACGGGTACTTGGACTAGCAACAAAGTATCTCACCCATCACGTAACTGGATTATTAAATAGGATAGGGTCGAGGGCCCACAACGACCACATTCAAAATTGAAAATCACTATGGTTCAATTAAACCACTTGATGGTTCCATAGTAAAAACAAGAGTCACAAAGTCACTAACTAGAGCTACTTCTTTCAAAAACCCTGTTTCTAACCATAAGCACATAGTTAAGTGTGTTGGTACCAATTAAAGTATGTTTGACTCTTCGAGCATGACTTAATTAGGTATTATTTTTCATTACTACTATAATTATTACCTAAACACCAAAAATTGACTCATTCCCTAAGAAGGTTGTCACGCCATCAGTCGTTGGTACGAGTCACCCAACTCGCACAATAACTACCTTTGGAAAGAACCGTGTCATTAAACAAAACAAAGGCTTATTATTTGCTAAAACATATAAAGAAGCTACTAAATCAAACAAAGAAGCTACTAACTCAAACTAAGAACTCACAAAGAAACATAAATGAAGAAGCTAACAAACAAAAACTACTGAATATACATAATGAGAGAAAAGGAGAGAATATATACAAAATACGAAAGAGAAAGAAAATAATATCAAGTTATTACAGGCCATTGTCTCGGAATGTACCAATTAAGATCAAATAAACTCCACCCCCCCCCCCC
>AWOL01S0003811.1:0-78158 GCA_000715115.1 Nicotiana otophora | reverse complement strand
CCCCCCCAACCACCACCACCAATTTCCTTGATTATTGCCGCTCCAGCTTCCTTGATTATTGTTGTTATGCCAATTCCCTTAATTGTTTCCTTTCCGCCACTCCAATTTCCTTGGTTGTTAGAATTCCAATTGACTTGATTATTTTGAGGTCGCCATTGTTGTTGGTTATGGTCTTGGAAGTTGTTTCGTTGCCCTTGAAAGTTCTTCACATATTGCACCTCCTCTTCTTGGTCATTGTAACAATCATCTTGATCAAAACCACTATCCTCTTCACAAAATTGTCCACTCGATGTTGCACTTATGGACCCTTGGTTCTCCTTTTGTTCACCACCATGTTCACCCCCTCCATGGCATTTACTTTCTTAGAATTTTGCACTTGTTAAAGTTGAGCCTTTGCTAATTGATTCACGGTGGTAGTCAATTCGGCAATGGATGCCCATGGTTATGCAACTCTTTGTGAAGGTGGATCACGTTGGGATCACCTTGTGGAATAGGGCTGTTGAAAAAAGAACTGAAACCGTTAACCGAACTGATGGCTTATTGGTAACGGATTATCGGGGTAATGGATATTGAACGGATTGAGATTTTATGATTAACGGCTTAACGGTTTGAGAGAGGATTACTCAACTTTCTTATCGGGTAAACCGTTAACCCATTAATAATTTTTATATTTATACTTTTACCCTTATGTATATAAAGTACTATTAAAACATAAATGGCTAAATCCTTTCTAATTCTCAATAAAATTGTCGCCTGTCCATAGCTAATGGAATTGGCAGTCGTCTTTGGCTTCTAATCAGGAAAAGCTACTACAACTAACAGAGACAGTTTGAACTATGCAGTTGGCCGTTTGGTACTGATTGTTCAAAAAATTTCTATTTGGTTTAGCTGATAAACCGCCTGATAACTGCCCGATAATTGTCAATCTGATACCAATCGGCTCGTTGTCTTATTGGATTGTTAGCGAATTACTACATTTAAAATTCGATAATCGATAAGCCAAACCGTTAAGCATAATTATCCGCCTGATCCGTCTAATAATTATCCTTATAATGTGGAATATTATCCCGGAATTGCCACGCCGATGATGTTTCTGCCATTATATCTAAAATCTCACACGCCTCCCCGTAAGGCGTAGTTATGAAGTTCCCACCTGCAAGTTGATTCACTACATATTGGTTGGTTGTGTTGATCCCACGATAGAAAGTTTGTTGAATCATACTCTCCGTCATATCATTGTTGGGACATTCTTTAACCATTATTCTATAGCGTTCCCATTTCTCGTGTAGTGGTTCATTTGGCTCTTGCTTAAATGCAAAAATCTTATCCCGAAGTGTAGCCATGTGCCCCGGAGAGAAGAACTTAGAAATAAGCATTTCCGCCAATACATTCCAAGTGTGAATGGAATGGTTCAGGAAACGTTCCAACCAATCTAAAGATTTCCCTCGTAGAGATAAGGTAAGCATCCTTAGCCTCAATGAATCCTCGGAGATATTTGTTTGTTTTCTCCCCCAACAAGTGTCCACGGACCCCTTCAAATGTTTGTATGTATTTTGACTTGGAGCACTGGTGAAGAACCCTCGTTCCTCTAGCAAAGTGAGCATCACATTGGTGATTTGAAATTCGCTCGCCCTAATATGGGGAGAGACTATTGCACTTGTATATCCTTCATTGAGTAACACCCGGTGTGGAGCCACTCTTGGTGGACGTGGGGGTGGAACGGGGACATTTTCATAAGGCACTTGGCCTCTTCTATTGGCTTGAGGTTTAAGAGGAACCTCATCAACTTGCTCATCGTCGACGTCCACATCCCCCAAAGTAATATTTCTGAGCTTATTGCTTGCCATGGTTGTACCTACGATTTCTCAAACAAGTTAGCAACACGGAAGGAAAAGAAGATACTCCAAAAGTACACCCAAATATATAGCTAACACCGTTTTAACTCCCCGGCAACGGCGCCAAGAATTGATCACGTCCAAAACACACCTCAAAAGAGACATGAAACAGACGTTTGCAATAATAGAAACCCAACTAAGAGTCGGGGTCGAATCCACATGGAGCTAAAATGAGGGTTATGGGTATATATTTCGCTGTGAGTGATTGCATTATCTAGATTGCACTTCCACACAAGGATTTGTTTTCTATTTCTAATTTTACTCTATTGATTGCAAAATAAAGAAAGAAGAATAGAGAAAATTGTTTTTAAGGTTTTTCCAAATGGATAAAAAGCCTAGGGTTATGATCATTACCTAGGTGTTTGTCTAATGGGATAAAAACTTTAATACTTATTTTTTTGATTGGGGTGTATTATAGCTATCAACTCTAAATTACCCACTTAATACCTCTCGGTTAGAGAGAGGTTTTTCCCAATTTAGCTTTCTCAAGATCAAATGGGTATAACTCAAAACAGTTGATAAGAGCTCAAGTTGGGTTATTACTATCTCTAGGTTGAACCCTTTAATTGGGTTAATCAATCTCTCAATTGACCCAATTCCTTGTTAGCTAAGTTATATTAGACTAAGTCTCTCTTTCTCAAGTAGAGACTAAGTCAAATAGGCATGAACTAATATTCACAACCATTAATTCCACAATTAAAGCATGAACTAACCTAAATAATAAACATGCAATCATAAAAAAAGCACTAAATTAGATACCCATAATGTTTACACGCAAGGGTTGGGTCACAACCCAAGTAGAATTCCAGCTACTTATACTTGGGTTTGAATAAAATAGAGAAGAAAGACTAATCAAACTCATAATGAAAGTTTAAAATGATTAAATCTATTGTAAATACACCAAAACAAAGTAAAACTTCTTAAAATATCAAAGCAAAATAGCTACAGTAACTTCAGAGGTTCAAACTTAATTAATTTTGTGAAATTCATCTATTTATACAAGGCTGAAAACCTCTGCGAAAAATACCTCTCAGGAGGTTTTGCGGTCGCTCAATTCCATGTGCGGTCCGCAGATTTCTTCATATGGCAGGAGCTGGAGTTGTGCAGCCGTATATTTCTGAACTACGGCCGTAATGCAACATTTGTGCGGTCCGCAGATTTAGAACTGCGGCCGCAAAGCATTCTTCTGCAGTCCACAATATTAGGATTGCGGCCGCAAGGTAATCTTCTGCGGATGCACAAATCTAGTGCGGTCCGCAATTCATTAAGGCTCTAGACTTGGTCTTTTTGCATACTCTCTAATCCTCGACCCTTAGCCCAGCTTTCCAGCCGCACAATTCATGTACCGTCCACAATTTGCACAAATGTCTGCTAATTTTTTCTTCTTTGTTTTCGGCCACAGATGGAATTTTACGGTCCACGATTTCTTTCGCGGATCGCAT
Organism: Nicotiana otophora; assembly: GCA_000715115.1. Classification (NCBI taxonomy): domain Eukaryota; kingdom Viridiplantae; phylum Streptophyta; class Magnoliopsida; order Solanales; family Solanaceae; genus Nicotiana; species Nicotiana otophora. The sequence goes on along the minus strand of AWOL01S0003811.1, from coordinate 74,821 downwards.
ATTGTGTGCTTCTGTGCCCTTTATTTCCTTGTGCTTGGACTGGTCCTTTTTAGTTAGATTTCATCTCGGGAGCCCAACTTCCAGCATTCCTGCAAATTTGTACAGTTTCATTAGTTTCGGGAACACAATTCAATGCTTTTAGACTAAAATAATAGCTAAAAAGTGCAAATAAGTACTCGAAATCCCTACTTATCAATGGTATGTTTGGACAGGGTTTAGGAGGCCCCTTATGTGATTTATATTGAATCCGGAACCATTTGAGTCTTGGAAGGAATTATGCCCAGCTGAGAATCTGGTGTAATAGCACCTGCGCATTTTGGGTCGTAGATGTGGCATATGAGCCGCAAAATATTTTGGGCCAGGTGGGTTTGTGACTGCAGGTGGGTTGTGATTGCAGGTGCGATCCTTCCTACGCAGAAGCAGATGCGCAGAAGCGGCCCCTTTCCACAGAAGAGCTCTTTGGTCCGTAGAAGTGCTTGGCCCTGGTTTAAGTAAAAGCCGCACCGGCGATGGAATTTTCATAGGTGCGGAGCCGCAAATGTGGATATTGGTCCGGAGAAGCGGAACCACTGGGCAGAGAAGGGGCAGATCGAGGGTTTGTTCCTATTTTTCATGTTTTAAGTTAGAGACCTCAGTATTGGGCGATTTTGGAAGATATGTTTAAAGAGTTGATTAGGGTAAGTGATTTTAACTTGAATTTGGCTATTATACATGAATCCATTATTGTTTTACCATTTATTTAGTGTTTTGAGTTGGAAAATTGACAAAAAGAATTATGAAAACTTCCTAAGCTATATTTTGAGGATTTAAAGGTCAATTTAGGGTCAGAACTGAACAATTTTAGTATGGTTGGACTCATTGTTGAATGGGTGTTCGGATTTTGTATGTTTGGTCTGATTCTGAGACGCAAGACCAAGGTTGACGTTTTGAGTTGACCTTTTGATTGTTTTTAAAGATTGCAACTTTATTATTCGAAATAGTTTCCTAAGGTTTGTATTTATAGTATAAAGTTATTTTGGCTAGATTTGAGCCGTTCGGAGCTGCATATTCACGGAAAAGACCTACTAGTGGATTGAGTTAGCTTATTTGAGATAAGTATCTTTCCTAACTTTGTGTGGGAGAATTACCTCATAGGATTTGGGTTGATTGTGCTATTTGTGATATGTGAATACCATGTACGTAAGGCGACGAGTGGGTACACTAGCTATATGTGGTAATTGGCCGATTTAGGCTATTTAGATTCTTTTCATGTCTTTAATCAAATTGTCATAACATGTTATATCTTTCATGGTTAGTCTATTCTTGTATGCTTTATTTGACATTGTTAATATTTTTCCTATCTCATACTTGTTATTTTCCCTTACATGCTTAGCTGAATTTATTGTTTTCTTATTTTTTTGTTAACTATTGAATTGTTGAGTTACCTCACTCAAAATTGTTATTTCTTGAAATATCTTCTTGTAGAGTTTTGGTGTTAAAGTTGTAAAAGTCGTTATCACATTGAGGCAAAGTTGTTAATTGTTGAAATACCATTCTTGTTAAGCTATTCAATTTCAATTTGCTAATATTGAGACTCTTGTACATATTGCGGTTGCGCCATGGGCTGTTTGTTGTGGAGATATTCATATTGTTGATTATGTTGGAAAGTTGTGGCATTTAGGCACTTGAGGTGCGAGTTGTGATATGTTGTGATATTGATACGCTTGCGGTGGTATAAGACTAGGGGTTAATATGCATGCGGTGAGATAAGGTGGCTTGATACACATGTTGATAGTAGGGGAACTACTCTAAGACACACGATGTAATAAGGTGGGCTAAAACGCGGGTTACTATTTCGGGAAAAATAATTCTCAAAACTAAATGTAAGGTTCCCGCGGTGATATAAGAAAAGATTGTGATAATGATTGTTAAAATGATATTTAAGAGGCGGTATCTGGGTTGTGATACTTGTTGTTATCTCTCATTTACTTCACTTGTATTTATCCACATTATTTTCTTGATGTTCTTATTATGTAATTCTTTCTTGTTGCATTTATTGCTTTAAATTCAGTTGTAGTCTATGTTGTTGTATTTCTTTATTGCCTCATTTTCCTCTTGTTCATTCTTAGATTGTATTATACTTGTTAAATTTATTTTTCTTGTCCTATTAGGTGTCTTGATCTGACCTCGTCACTACTCTACGGAGGTTAATCTTGATACTTACTAGGTACCGTTGTGGTGTACTCATACTACACTTCTGCATATATTTTTATGAAGATCCAGGTACCTCATACCAAGCTAGGCACCAGTGAGTAGAGCTTCCAGATCGAAGACTTCATGGTATATCTGCAGGCGATCGCGGGCCTAGGAGTCACCCTCTGTACTTGTTTTTTTCTATTGCATACTCTTTATTAAGATAGTGATTTATTAGAGATGTTTCAATATACTCGCGTGGAGCTTATGACTCAGTCTCACCAGATTTTTGGAGCTATTGTCAGCTGGATTGTGATGTTCTTTTATGATAGCTGGTTGGTTTAAATTTGAAGCTCTATTATTATTTCCATCATTTCTTCAGGTATGTTAGACTTACTTAGTTTTAGTGACTAGGTATCGTCACGACATCCTACGGTGGGAGATTGGGGTCGTGACAAGTTGGTATCAAAGCTCTAGGTTCATAGGTATCACGAGTCATAAGCAGGTTTAGTAGAGTCTTGCGGATCGATACGGAGACGTCTGTACTTATCTTTGTAAGGCTATGGAACTGTTAGGAAACTTCACTTCTTTATTCCTTATAGTGCGAATTTGTTGACTTCGAAATTTTGAATCTTTGTCTTTCTATTCTCTCACAGATGGTGAGGACACGCACCGCTATATCCGACGATCAGACACTTGCGCCCTCTACTAGAGCCACGAGAGGCCGGTATTGGGGCAGAGGCCGCTAGAGTACCTGCTCGAGTTACAACAGAGGAGCCACCAATAGATCCAGTTGGGGGGCAGGCACGTGAGGTGCATGTTGCCATCCCTACACTTCAGGAGACCCTCACACAGTTCTTAAGCATGTTTGGTACTCTAGCTCATGTGGGGTTGATTCCAATTGCACCGACGACATCTAAGGCCGAGGAAAGAGCTCAGGCTCCCGTGATCCGTAATCCAGTGCAGCAAGTCCACATTGATCAGGTACCAGAGGTTATACTAGTGCAACTTACTTTTCTGATTCAGCCTGAGATTAAGGTAGCAGCATCTGAGGAGGCGTAGCACAGACTTGAGAGGTACAAGAAGTACCATCCTCCTACTTTTAGTGGCCTAGCTACAGAGGATGCACAAGGTTTTCAAGAGAAATTCCACCGTATTCTCTGCGCCATAGGTATTGTGGAGACGAGTCTGGTTGATTTTAATATATTCCAGTTGTCGGGAGCAGCGTATTCGTGGTGTCGAAGTTACGAGGAGGGTCGCCTAGTTGATGTAGCCTCACTCATATGGGCTCCGCTTTCAGATATGTTCTAGAAAGAGTTTGTTCCCTAGAGCCTTCAGGATGCATGGCACACGATGTTTGAGCAGTTGCGCTAGGGTACCATGACAATGTCAGAGTATGCTATCATATTTAATGAGTTGTGGAGACATGCACCTGCCTTGGTTTGTACAGTCAGAGAGAGCGTCTGTCAATTTATCGAGCGAATCAACTATGGTATTAGATTCAGCATGGCTCGAGAGTTGGAAATAGATACCCCATATCAGCAAGTGGTAGAGATTGCATATAGACTGGAGGGTATTCGGGGCCGTGAGATAGAGGGCAAGGAAGCTAAAAGGCCTCGAGATTCTGGTGGATATTGTGGTGCCCGTGTCCCAGTTGCAGCCCGTCATGGTAGGGGCTATGTGAGTCATCTAGTTCATTAAGAACTTCCAGCTTCTTGTAGTGCTCTAGCTATTTTCGGGTATCAGGTTGCCCATTATGCACCGCCACTATCTAGTGCACCTCTTGGACGGGTGCTTTCAGCGGTCAGTCTAGTCGACGAGGCCCGAGCCAGTTTCAGTAGCCACACCCACCGAGATCTTGCTTTGAGTGTGGTGATACACGACATATCGTGACGGATTGCCCCATACTCAGGAGGGGTTCACCTCCAATGACTACTCAGGTTCCACGTATTTCACCGGGTCCACAGACTTCTGATGCCATGGTTGCTACTCTAGTTGCCGCTCCACCTGCACAGCCAGCCAGAGGTGGAGGTCAGGCGGGTAGGACTCGCCCTAGAGGGGGAGTCCAGGCCAGATGTTAAGCTTTTCCGAGTAGGATGGAGGTGGTTGCATAAGATGTAATTATCACATGTATTATTCTGGTTTGTCATAGAGATAAATCAGTCTTATTTCATCCAGACTCCACTTACTCATATGTGTCATCATACTTTGCTCTGTATTTGGGTATATCTCGTGATACTTTCAGTTCTACTGTTTATGTGTCCACGCTTGTGAGGGATTATATTATTGTGGACCGTGTGTATCGGTCGTGTTTAGTTGTTATTGGTGGTTTTGAGACCAACATTGATGTTTTCTTGGGCATGGACTGGTTGTCGCCCTATGATGCTATTCTAGATTTTCACGCCAAGACTGTGACATTGGCTATGCTAAGTTTTTCACGGTTGGAGTGGAGAGGTACTTTTGATTATGTTCCTAGAAGGGTTGTGTCCTTTCTTAAGGCATAGCGGATGGTTGAGAAGGGGTGTGATGCATACTTAGCCTTTCTGAGATATGTCAGTGTTGATACTCCTAACGTTGAGGCAATTCCGATAATAAGAGACTTCCCAGATGTATTTCCAGCGAATCTTCCGGGCATGCTGCCCAATAGAGATATCGATTTTGGTATTGACTTATTTCCAGACACTCAACTCATTTTTATTCTACCATGTTGTATGGCCCTAGCGGAGTTGAAAGAGTTAAGGGATCAGTTGTAAGGGTGCTCCGGTTTTGTTTGTGAAGAAAAAGGATGGTTTTGTGCACATGTGTATTTATTATCGGCAGTTGTATAAGATTACAGTGAAGAACAGGTACCCGTTGCCGCACATTAATGACGTATGTGATCAGTTATAGGGTGCGGCCATTTTTAAATCTTTTGAGTTAGAGACCTCAGTTTTGGCCGATTTTGGAAGGGCTTTTCAAAGAGTTGATCGGGGTAAGTGATTTTAACTCGGATTTGGATATTTACCATTTAATTAGTGTTTTGAGTTGGAAAATTGGAAAAATTATAAAAACTTCCTAAGCTATATTTTGAGGGTTGAAGGTCGATTTGGGGTCGAAATTGAAAGATTTTAGTATGGTTGGACTCGTTATTGAATGGGCGTTCGAATTTTATAAGTTTTGTCGGGTTCCGATACGCGAACCCGGGGTTGACTTTTTAGTTGACTTTTTATTTTCTTTAAAGATTGCAACTTTATTATCCGGAATAGCTTCCTATGGATTGTATTTATGTTATAAAGTTATTTTGGCTAGATTTCGGCCGTTCTGAGTTAGATATTTGCGGAAAAGGCTTACTAGTGGATTGACTTAGCTTGTTTGAGGTAAGTATCTTGTCTAACTTTATGCGGGGGAATTACCCCATAGGATTTGGGTTGATTGTGCTATTTATGATATGTGAAAGTTGTGTACGCAAGGTGACGAGTGGGTACACGAGCTATATGTAGTAATTGACCGGTTTAGGTTATTTATATTCTTTTCATTCCTTTAATCGAATTGCCATAACATGTTATATCTTTCATCGTTAGTCTATCCTTATATGATTTATTTGACATTGTTAATACTTGTCCCATATCATACTTGTTATTTTCTCTTACATGCTTAATTGATGTTATTGTTGCTTTATTGCCTTGTTAATTAATTAATTGTTGAGTTACCTGACTCGAAGTTGCTATTTCTTGAAATGTCTTCTTGTTGAGTTTTGGTGTTTAAGCTATAAAAGTCGTTATCACATTGAGGCAAAGTTGTTAATTATTGAAATACCCTTCTTGTTGAGCCATTCAATTTCAGTTTGCTAATATTGAGACTCTTGTAGACATTATGGTTGAGACATGGGCTATTTGTCATGTAAATAATGATATTGTTATTTCTTATGGCAAGTTGTGGCATTTGGGCATTTGAGGTACGAGTTGTGATATATTGTAATATTGATACACATGCGGTGGTATAAGGCCAGGGGTTGATACGCATGCGGTGAGATAAGGTGAGCTTGATACGCATGTTGCTAGTAGAGGAACTACTTGAGGCCACACAATGTGATAAAATGGGCTAAAACGCGGGTAGCTATTTTGGAAAAAATAATTTTCAAAACTAAATGTAAGGCTCTCGCGGTGATATAAGGAAAGATTGTGATTGTGATTATGAAATAAGATTAACGAGGTGGTACTTCGGTTGTGATACTTGTTATTATCTCTCATTTACTTCACTTGTATTTATCCGCATTATTTTCTTGATGTTCTTATTATGTAATTCTTTCTTGTTGCATTTATTGCTTTAAATTCAGTTGTAGTCTATGTTGTTGTATTTCTTTATTGCCTCATTTTCCTCGTGTTCATTCTTAGACTGTATTATACTTGTTAAATTTATTTTTTTTATCCTAGTAGGTGTCTTGACCTTACATCGTCACTACTCTACCGAGGTTAAGCTTGATACTTAGTGGGTACCATTATGGTGTACTCATAATATGCTTGTGCACGTCTTTTTGTGCAGATCCAGATACCTCATACCAGTCTAGGTACCAGTGAGTAGAGCTTCCATATCGGAGACTTCAAGGTATTCCTGCTGGCGTTCGCAGGCCTCAGAGTCATCCTCTATCCTTGTTTTTTTCTATTGCATACTCCTTATTTAGACAGTCATGTATTAGGGATGTTTCAGTATACTCGTGTAGAGCTTATGACTCAGTCTCACAAGATTTTGGGAGTCATTGTCAGTTGTATTGTGGAGTTCTTTTATGATAGTTGGTTGGTTTAAATTTGAAGTTCTATTAATATTTCCGTTATTTGTTCATGTATGTTAGACTTACCAAGTCTTAGAGATTAAGTGTCATCACGACATCCTACGGTGGGAGATTGGGGTCGTAACATAATCTTTGTACACAATCTCTACATTACTAATTCCTATATTATAAATATATCTTGCATTAACAATCCTTTCATTATAATAGTTGCATCACTAACCGCGCATAATTTGGTTCTTAAACCAAATGGCCCTTTAGTTTAATATTCATACCAAACGAAATCAGCAACGCCAGTTGCTTGTTAGTTGTTAGCCTTATCAGCGGGAATTATTAAAATAACCACTAATTTGAATAATTATATTCACACGTCTTAGTGCATGCACTTTGTTTTTTTCCCTACCCTCTCACATTTGACTTTGAATCTTTCAAATTCAAGTTGTATTTCTTTTACATTACTAAGAAATGGGTTAAAAGAATTTTCATTTTCTCTAAAAAGGGCAACATAAGGGATGTAAAGGCTGTTGGGTATGTGTATATATAGTAACAGAAGACTAAGAAGGAAAGTTCATTACTGAGGGGTTTTGGAAGGATCGGGAAATCGGGTAGTGCAGAATTTAGCCAAACAATGTTATAATGACAATAACAAAGACAATGAAAGATGATAATAACGGCAATTAAAGAAGATAAAGAAGACACAAATTTAACGTGGTTCGGTCAAGGTGACCTACGTTTACAAACGGAGAGAAGCAAATTCACTATATCAACAAGAGTACAAAAGAGCGTACAAAATTAGAGTAAATATTCTAATTAATCCCAAATACCCCGATAGAATAACCTCACAAGATCACTCCAAAGAAAGGAGATCACACAAGTGTTTCCCAACACTCATCTCTCCTACAAAATACTCTCAATTACTAAAAAGAGGAGAAAGAAAGACGAGCGAAAAGCTCTTGAATTGGTGTGTTTTATAAATGAGGACAAGTTCCTCTGTTTATAGCAAAAAATTATTGACCTAACCGTGGATATTATATCATGGCAAATGTCATGAAAATTTGGTCTACAAATTTTATTATACTAGATATTATGTCATGAGAAATGTCACGAAAATCTTGACCCCCACTTGAAAATAAGGCCAATTGGTTGCTGCTGAATCAGGCGTCGAAAATCCAACAACGACTGAGGTTGTGAGTGCACTTGTTTACAAAAGTGCTGCTATTGCCAACTTGGGTTCATCTCATGACCAATCTCGGTTGATCCTACTATCAGATATACGAAAAGAAATTTCATATTCAGTACCATCAACTTCCATTGGCAATATTCTCACAATCTTTTCCTCACCAATATATAATAACAAAGGAGACCTTAGGGTGTCAAAGTTAGTAGCCAATATAAGAAAGTCCAAACATGAGCTTTCCAACAGAGATAATTTTAAAGTAAATGAGTGGGCTTCGGCGATCCTACATGCATATAAAACAGGAGATCGATGGTACCTATCGCCAAAGTAACTGCGATGTATACCGTTGTAGTAGTGCATCAAACATACCATTTCAAGATTTGGATTTTGGATGGGGAAAGCCTGTCAGAGCAACCATGCCCAGCAGTCCATTTGGCAAGATGTTTTACATGATGTGTACACATGATAGAGGAATAGAAGTGATTATCAACCTGAATGAACGACAAATGTCCGCTTTTGAGAATGACAAGGACCTTCTCGAATTTGCTGCTCCTCGTGTTGAGGACTAAGGATGTGAAATGGGCTAGTTGGACTTGAATTTGAATAAATAAATGAACAGGTGATGTGTCTTGTCAAAATGAGCTAAATAATGAATTATAATCAAACCCGACCTACTCTTATAAAATTTTTATTTCTTTGTTTGTTTCCTTGTAATTTATTTAATTATAAAACAAAAATAATAAAAATGAAATTTTCTTTATTATAGTTATATAGTACTCCTATAACATATCAAATCAAAAAACCTTTTTTTTGTTTTTTGAAAAATTATTTTGATAAGGACCATGGATTAATTTGGGCTAATTTTAGATGGGCTGAATTAGATGGGTCAAAATGGACCGACTTATTAACCCGCCCAATCTTGAACGAATTGTGCCAGTCATCTTTTCTTGGACTATTTTGCCACCCCAAGGACCTTTTTTATGAATAAGAGTAATGTATTGAAGCTTTCAACAATATTGGAAGTGAACAAATTCTTACATGTGCACGACGTAACAACGAGCTTATTCAATTTTACTTCCCCTTTTCAATTCAGCTAGGTTATAAATACGTTTCTGAATTTATCTATTTGCTTTATGTTGTATTGTTAATTTCTTGTAATTCACAAACTTTTTTAGTATTAATTTTTTCTCCGAATGCTTTGATTGGGACATGCCTCTCTACTCTACTATCCTTAGGACGATTTTATTCTTGTATTAGTAAAAAATAGATTGGCCACGTGGGTCTATTAAATGACGGCATGTGTAAGCAAAGTGAAGAGTGACATGCAATGATGATATGTGAAACATCCTGGGGTCGAACAAGTTTGTATGTTACCCAATAGTTTCGGAGTAAAACATAAGAAGACAGTCCTGGATCTTATGGAAAGGGTCATTAATAGCTATGAATATGAAAAAAAACAGTTAATCCCTAATTACACTAGATTTGTCATCATAACCTCAACCGTTATAAATTAAAACACAATTAATGCAATAAATAACAGTAGCGGGTAGAAGCTAAACAAGGCAATTAATTAATAATGAGATTACTATTTAGCCTTATCAGCATGAATTATTAACATAACCAATAATTTGAATAATTATATTCGCACGTATTAGTGCACGTTGTTCTTTTTGTTTTTTCTACCCTCTCTCATTTGACATTGGATATCTGCTGGCAAGAAGACATAACTGGAATCTTTCAAATTGTCACTTAAAGAAGTTAGTCAAATTGTATTGATTTTACATTAATAAGAAATGGGTTAAAAGAATGTTTTTTTAAAGGCAACATAAGGGAGGTAAAGGCTGGTGGGTGGGTGTATATATAGTAATACACACTACTAGAAATCTGATAAAAATTGACCAAAAACACCGACCAAAGTTGGTTGGTAATGACCAATAACCGACCAAAATGCGATCATTTACGTGTGAACGGTATTGTAGGGGTCGGAAAGTAATACCGACCAAAGTTGGTCGAAAATTACCGACCAACTTTGGTCAGTCAATAAATTCAAAAACAAAAAATTGCAAAAAGAAATCGACCAACGTTGGTCGGTATTTTAATTATGTAATCAAAAGATTTACCATCTGGAAATCGAACCGGGGTCTGGACTGTGGCAGGATACTATTCTACCACTAGACCATTGGTGCATTTTGTTTTAAGACTGTCTTTTATTTGATTTATACTCTATAATTATATTTTCGCACGAAAATAACCGACCAAAGTTGGTCGATTTTATTAAAAAGTAAAATTACCAACCAATGTTGGTTGGTTTTTTTAAATGACCGGCCGAATTAACCGATCAATTTTGGTCGGTTTTTTTTAATATTAATTTTTATTTATTTTAATTGAAAAACGACCAAAGTTGGTCGGTTTCTTGAAAAATAAATTTCGCGGGACTCAAAAATAGTTTTCCATATTTTTTTGCCAAAGAAAACCGATCAAAGTTGGTCGGTTTCGTAAAAACAAATTAAAAAAAAAATATTTTAAAAAACCGACCAACTTTGGTCGGTTCTTTGACCGACCAAAGTTGGTCGGTCGACCTTGGTCGGTTTTTGCCGAATTTCTAGTAGTGACAGAAGACTAAGAGGTAAAGTTCATTACTGAGGGTGTAACGACCTGACCGGTCCTTTTGTATTCTAGTGCGTTAGTCGGCGGTTTGAGGCCTTGAGTAGCTTCACTTCAGGTATTATGACTTGTACGTGTAGTTGGAATTGAATTTCGGGAAGTTCGGAGTTGATTCAGAAGACAATTCTCAATTCGGAAGCTTTAAGTTGGAAGGGTTGACCACGGTTTGACTTTTGAATAAACGACTTTAGAATCGGGATTTGAAAGTTCCAATAGGTTCGTACGATGATTTTAGACTAGGGCGTATGTTCGGATTAAGTATTTCGGCGATTATTTTGGAAGTTGGCATTTTGAATGTTTTAGAAATTCCTAAGTTTGATATGAAGTGGACTTTGGCATTATCGATGTCCGTTTGAGATTCCGAGCTTTGGAATAGGTTCATATCGTGATTTATGACTTGTAAATAAAGTTTGGCGTTATTCCGGATGTTTTGATATGATTCTGACAAGTTCGTCGAAGTTTGAATGTTTGAAAGTTGAAAGAAAGACTTTGATCGTCGATTCACGATTTTGATGATATTCGTGGTGTTTCGAGCCTTTGGATAAGTTTGTATAAGGTATTGGGACATGTTGGTGTGATTGGACGGGGTTTTGGGGATCTCGGGTGTGATTCGGTGTGGTTTCGGACCAAGTTTGGATGTTTTGATGCTACTGGTGTGTTAGTGTGCTTCGTGATCGCGTAGGTAGTCCCGCGATCGCAAAGAAGGCTGATGAAGGGCTCCAGTTTTTCTGTTCGCGGACGCGAGAAGAATCAGGAGAATGCAGAGAAGGACCTGGTCCTATTTCGCGAACGCGAAGAAGGCTGGGAGGGGGATAGCTGTGAGGCAGAAGGCCTTCGAGATCATAAGGGGTGGATCGCGAACGCGAAGGGCGGGGTCAGCTGGGCATCACGAACGCGATTAGGTGGTCGTGAATGCGTAGAGTAGCTGGGCAGCTCGGAAGAGTTGGCCTTCGCGATCGCGAGGCTTTTTCCGCGATCGCGAAGAAGAACAGGCCTAGGCAGATTTGATTTAATACGGGATTTGGCTCAATTTCTCTCTCATTTTCACTTGGTTGGGTGATATCTGGAGCTCTTGGAGAGGCGATTTTCATCATCTATGGCAAGGTAAGAAATGCCCACACATTGTTAGTTAATTACATGGGTTCTACAAGGATTTAAACATGAAATTTTGCAGAAATTGAGGGATTTGGAAGAAAACCTAGAATTTGGCATTTTTGGATTTTGACCACGAAATTGGGAATAAATTATATATTTGAGTTTGTGATGTTATGGATAATATTTATGTTCGAAAAGTTTCGGAATTCGGGCATATGGGCCCCATGTGCATTAGTTTGAGCTGCTAGAGAGGCGTTGGAGCCGGTTATGGAACTTCAGAGCGAGGTAAGTCTCCTATCTAACCTTGTGAGGGGAAATTTACCCCATATGTGTTATACTTATTACGTGCTACATGTTATGAGAGCTACGCATGTATGAGGTGTCGAGGGTCCGTGCGTATGCTAGAGTTTCTGAATATATCTGGGTAGACTTAGATTTATGGCATGCTTTAATTATACTAATTGAGTTATTCTTGCTTGTTTAAATTTTTTATTTCGCATTACGACCTGAGACTAGACTCGCGTAGAGTAATGGACTCGTTGTTTTAGATATTTGATGAGCTACTTGATTAGCCGTGGAAAATTATGCTTCCCTTACGAATTTCATCCGCGTTGTGCGTATTCATCGAAAAATTTCCTTAAATTTCATAACTCACGCGTATATTCAATGAGTTGTCCAGACATGCACCTGCCTTGGTTTGTATAGTCAGAGAGCGAGTCTATTAATTTATCGAGGGAGTCAACTATGGTGTTAGATTCAGCATGGCTCGATAGTTGGAAATAGATACCCCATATCAGCAGGTGATATAGATCACACGTAAACCGGAGGGTATGCAGGGCCGTGAGAGAAAGGACAAGGAGCCCAAAAGGCCTCAAGATTCTAGTAGATATAGTGGTGCCCGTGCCCCAGTTGCAGCCTGTCATGGAAGGGGCTATGTAAGTCATCTAGTTCATTAACCACTTCCAGCTTTTAGTAGTGCTCCGGCTATTTCTAGGTCTTAGGTTGTCCATTATGTACCGCCACTGTCTGGTGCACCTCTTGCACGAGTTCTTTCAGCGGTCAATCCAACCGACCAGGCCAAAGCCAGTTTCAGTAGCCACGCCTACCTAGAGCTTTCTTTGAGTGTGAAGATACCCAACATATGGTGGAGGATTTCCCCAGACTCAGGAGGGGTGCACCTGCTCAGACTACTCATGCTCCACATATTCCACCGGGTCCACAGACTTCTCAGGTCGTGGTTGCTGCTCTAGTTGCCGCTCCACCTACACAACCATCCAGGGGTGGAGGTCAGGCGGGTAGGGCTTGCCCTAGAGGGGAAGGCCAGTCCAGATGTTATACTTTTTCGAGTAGGATGGAGGTGGTTGCATCAGACGCAGTTATCACAGGTATTGTTCTGGTTTGTCATAGAGATACATCGGTCTTATTTGATCTAGAATCCACTTACTCATATGTATCATCTTACTTTGCTCTGTATTTCGGTATATCTCGTGATTCTTTGAGTTCTCCCGTTTATGTGTCCATGCTTGTGGGAGATTCTATTATTGTAGACTCTTTGTATCAGTCGTATTTAATTTTTATTGGTGGTTATGAGACCAAACTTGATATATTGCTTCTTAGTATGGTAGCATTTCATGTTATCTTTGGAATGGACTAGTTGTTTCCCTATGGTGCTATTCTAGATTTTCACGCCAAGATGGTGACATTGGCTATGCCAAGTTTTCCACGGTTGGAGTGGAGGGGTACTTTGGATTATGTTCCTAGGAGGGTTGTGTCCTTCATTAAGTCACAGCGGATGGTTGAAAAGGGGTGTGATGCATACCTAGCCTTTGTGAGATATGTCAGTGTTGATACTCCTACCGTTGAGTTAGTTCTGATAGTGAGTGACTTCTTAGATGTATTTCCAGCGGATCCTCCATGCATGCTGCCTGATAGAGATATCGATTTTGGTATTTACATATTTCCAGACACTTAACTCATTTTTATTCTACCATGTCTTATGGCCCCAACGGAGTTGAAAGATTTAAAGGATCAGTTGCAAGAGTTGCTTGATAATGGTTTAATTTAGCCTAGTGTGTCACCTTGGGGTGCTCCGGTTATGTTTTTGAAAAAAAAGGATGGTTTTATGCGCATGTATATTGATTATCTTGTACAAGGTTACAATGAAGAACAGGTACCCATTGCCGCACATTAATGACTTATTTGATTAGCTATAGGGTGCCAGAGTGCTCTCAAAGATTTATTTGCTATTAGGGTATCATCAACTGAAGATTCTGGGCCCGGATATACTGAAGACTCCTTTCAGGACTCGGTATGGTCACTACGAGTTCCTTGTGATGTTATTTGGGCTGACCAATGCCCTAGCAACATTAATGCACTTGATGAATAGTGTATTTCAACAATAGCTTGATTCATTCATCATAGTGTTTATTGACGACATCTTGGTGTATTCCCGTAGCCAGGAGGATCATGAGCAGCACTTGAGGATATTGCTCTACACCTTGAGAGAAAAGAAGTTGTATGCAAAATTCTCAAAGTGTGAATTCTAGCTTGATTCGATGGCATTTTTGGGGCATGTGGTGTCGAGTGAGGGGATCAAGGTAGATCCGAAGAAGGTTGAAGCAGTGCAGAGTTGGCCCAGACCGTCATCATCTATTGAAATTCGGAGTTTCCTTGATTTGGTAGGATATTATAGTTGTTTCGTAGAGGGTGTCTCGTCCATTGTTTCACATATGACCAGATTGACCTAGAAGGGCGCTCCTTTCAGATGGTCCCAAGAGTGTGAGGAGAGCTTTCAAAAGCTCAAGACTACTTTAACTACAACCCCAATGTTGGTGTTGCCTACGGGTTCAGAGTCTTACCCTATGTACTATGATGCGTCACATGTTGGCCTTCGTGCGGTGTTGATGCAATACAGTAGGGTGATTGCCTACATGTCTAGGAAGTTGAAGGTTCATGAGATGAATTATTCAGTGTACGACTTGGAATTGACAGCTATTGTTCATGCCTTGAATGTTTGGCGGCTTTATTTGTACGGTGTCCTTTGTGAGGTCTATACCGACCACCAGAGTCTCCAGCATCTGTTCAAATAGAAGGATCTTAATTTGCGGCAGCAGAGGTGGTTACAAGTTACTATGATATCATTATTCTATATCTTCACGAGAAGGCCAATGTGGTGGCCGATGCCTTGAGTCGAAAGGCGGAGAGTATAGGTAGTTTGGCATATCTACCGGTAACGGAGAGGCCATTAGCATTGGATGTTGAGGCCTTGGTCAACCAGTTTGTTAGATTGAACGTTTCAGAGCCTAGTCGGGTTCTTGCTTGTGTGGTTTCTCGGTCTTCTTTATTTGATCGCATCAGAAAGCGTCAGTATGAAGAACCCCATTTGTATGTCCTTAAGGACACGGTGCATCATGGTGATTTCTAGGAGGTTTCTATCGGAGATGACGGTGAGTTGTGGATGTAGGTCTAATTATATGTGCCCAATGTAGATGGGTTATGCAATTTGATTCTTCGGGAGGCCCACGGATTGCGGTAATCCATTCTTCCGGTGCCGCTAAGACGTATCAGAATTGGAGATAGCACTATTGGTGGAGGAGAATAAAGAAAGATATAGTGGAGTATGTAGCTCAATGCCTAAATTTTCAGCAAGTGAAGTATGAGCACTAGAGGCCAGGCACCTTGCTTCAGAGACTTAAGATTCCCGAGTGGAAATGGGAGCATGTTACCATGGACTTCATTGTTGGACTCCCACGGACGTAGAAGCAATTTGACGTTGTATGGGTGATTGTGGATAGTTTGACCAAGTCGTCTCAATTCATTCCCGTGGTGACTACCTATTCTTCGGAGCAGCTGGCTCATATCTATATTTGTGAGATTGTCTGACTTCATGGCATACTGGTATCAATCATCTCTGATTGGGGCATGCAATTTACATCGAACTTATGGAGAGTCGTACGACGTGAGTTAGGCATACAGGCTGATTAGTATAACATTTCATCCCCAGACGGACGAACAATCCGAGCGCACCATTCAGATATTGGAGGATATGTTTTGTGCTTGTGCTATGGATTTAAGAGCTTCTTCGGATCAGTTCTTGCCGTTTTCAGAGTTTGCCTACAAAACCAGATACCAATCGATTATTCAGATGGCTCCTTATGAGGCCCTATATGGGCGACAATGTCGTTCTCCAGTTGGTTGGTTTGAACCGGGAGAGGCTACGTTATTGGGCACGGATTTGGTTCGAGATGCCTTGGAGAAGGTCAAGTTGATCTAGGATCGGCATCGTACAGCCCAATCTAGACAAAAGAGTTATGCGGATCAGAAGGTTCGTGATGTTCTATTTATGGTTGGAGAGCGTGTTTTTCTCCGGGTTTCACCCATGAAGAGTGTGATGAGGTTCGTGAAGAACGGCAAGTTGAGCCCTAGGTATATCAACCCTTTTGAGATCCTTGAGAGAGTGGGAGAGGTGTCCTAGAAGCTTGCATTGCCACCAAGTCTATCTACAGTTCATTCAGTGTTCCATATTTTCGTGATTCGGAAGTTCACGGTGATCCGTCTCATATTTTAGATTTCAGCTTAGTCCAACTAGACAAGGATTTTTCTTATGTTGAGGAGCCGGTGGCCATTTTGGACAGGCAGGTCCGAAAGTTGAGGTCAAAGAACCTTGCTTCAGTGAAAGTTCAGTGGATGGGTCAGCTAGTCGACGAGGCGACTTAGGAAACAGAGCATGATATGTGTAGCCGTTATCCTCATTTTTCATCACTTCAGATATGTCTCTATACTATTTCGTGGATGAACGTTTGTTTTCATAGGGGGGAGATGTAATGACCCGGACGGTCGTTTTTAGTATTTTAGTCACGTTCCCCTATTTATTTCCCACTCTATGTTATAGTGTGGTTAGGTGACTTGCCGGGATAGTTGGCTTCGATTTCGGATGAGTTTAGGAATGAATTGGGACACTTAATCCCAAAGTTGGAAGTATAAGTAAAAGAGTTATCAGAGTTTGACTTTTGTGTAGACGACTCCGGAATGGAGTTTTGGTGGTTCTGATAGCTTCTCATGATGATTTTGGACTTAGGCGTATGTTCGGATATCGATTTGGAGGTTTGTAGGTCATTTTGGCTTGAATTGGCGAAAGTTAGACAGTTAAAGATTTGGAAGGTTAAGAATTTTGACCGAGAGTTGATGTCACGACCCAAAATCTCACCACAGGCGTCGTGATGGCACTTAGTCTCTAAGACTAGGTAAGCCGATTTTAATTACAATTCAAGCCATTTTGTTTTTAAATAGATGATCGAAACCCACGACGGAAATAATTATAACAACCTCCCAAGACTAGTAATACTGAGTCACGAACTCTAACTGAATACATAGAATTATCTCAAGGATCGAATATACAATACTGTTCGAATAAGAGTTGACACTACAATAAAAATAAAAAGACTCCAAGGGACTGCGACGGCCAAGCAGCTCTACCTTAAATCTTTGCGATCACACTCTAACCTCTGTCCGAATCCGATATCTCCAATACCTGGCTCTGCAAAATAATATGCAGAAGTGTAGTATGAGTACACCACGGTCGGTACCCAGTAAGTATAAAGATTAACCTCGGTGGAGTAGAGACGAGGTACAGTCAAGACACTCACTAGTCAAATAACCTGTGCAATATAACATACAAAAATATTAGAAAACAAATAACAGTGATGGCAACAATAATGAACTTGTGACATAAATAGCAAGGCAATAAGAACACCATAAATATTTCTCAAAATGAATAATAAACACAAGCACAGTCAATTAATCAAGTCCTTCAAAATATATATCTTTTATCTATAAGTTTTTCAAATAAAAATCCTTAAAGTATAATCCGTATAATTAAATATATTTCCTTCAAATAAATATCTTACAAATATAATTCTTTCAAATATTATTCTTTCAGATAAATATTTTTCAAATATAGTTCTTTCAAGTAAATATCTTTCGAATATAATTCTTTCAAGTAAAAATCACATTGTGACACCTCATTTAACTTTCCTGGTGTGAGGAATATATTCAACAGATCACATCGTATGACACAACAATACCTTTCGTGCATTTATCTATTTTCCACCGTTCATACATATAACAGTACCAACTAGGTGGGATAAATGACAATAATAATAAAGAAGTAAAGTGGGAGGCACACAGGAAGCAACAACGACTGCAAGTCACATAGAAAATATAGGTGCACAATAACATCTCAAGATAAACGTATGAATGTATACACAACGAAAAAGATATCACAATATAATATATGTCTCTTGTCCTCGCGTGCCTGCACGGAAACACCCTTCGTGCCATGAACATATGATAATATAAATATAATGGCACAACATCACCCTTCGTACTTTTATTCTCATCCTCACACGATAATATAAATGAAATAGCACGGCATTATCCTTCGTGCATATTAAGAATGGCACGGCATCACCCTTCGTGCTTTATACTTTTCCTCACATGATAATATAACTAAAATGGCACGGCATCACCCTTCGTGCTTTACTCTATCAAATGGCATGGCATCACCCTTCGTTCTTTACACTCTCAAATGGCACGGCATCACCCTTCGTGCTATACACTCTCCCTTACCAAGCACATGTATATCATTAACAAGCAAGGTAGGAAGCATAAATAACATCAAGGAGAGTGTTTAAACGATAACACAATACAACAATTCATATCCCAAGTTGCCCACCTACCACAACCAACTCCAAACATACAACAAAATCAATCAATTTCAAAGCAAATAGCCCAGGGCTCCACACAAAGTATATAAAACCTCAAAAATAACAACAGATATGGAAAAGTAACTAAGCATAGGACAACGCCTTCTTTAATCCAATTTATTTTATAAATATATATTAATGCCTCATTTTAAACTTATTTAATAATTATTTACAGATAAGGAATCCATAATAAAATTATTTCCAAGAAATGTCAACCCAACTAACCACGGTATTTCACATAAAAATCAAAGTGGCAATCACACCAAATTATCGTATAAAAACAACCTCGAAAACCATGGAATGAGGGATGACAAATAAATGATTTAATAAGTGCCAACAATTTCCAATTTAATATATCCGGGTATCTACGAATTTTAACCGATATAATTTGCACATATAAACCAAGTACGTACTCGTTACCTCGCGTACATGGTTTTCAGTTATACAATTTTCATATAAGATTCAATGCCTAAGGGATAATTTTTTCTACTCAAGGTTAGGCAAGATACTTACCTTAAACAGTATAATTCTTTATTCCAATATGCATTTGCCTCGCGAATCGGCCTCCGAACGTCTCGAATATAGTCACAATTAATTCGATTCAGTCAATACAATTTATAGGAATAAATTTCATATGAAAATACTAATTTTACAATAAAATTCGAAATTTGCACTAAAAATTGCCACATCTCGGAATCCGACAAAAGTTATAAAATATGAACGCCCATTCAACCACGAGTCCAACCATACCTATTTTACCAAATTCCGGCATCAACTCGACCCTCAAATCTTCAATCAAAACTTAAGGATTTTCATAATCGTTCCAACTTAAATCACCAACTAAATACTAACAATAGCAATAGATTTGGGTAATTTTATCAAAATTGAGCTAAGAATACTTACCCCGATATTTCCCTTGAAAATCTCCCGAAAATCGCCTCAAAAATCACTTCAATCCAAGCTCCATACTCCAAATATGTTAAAATGGCAGAAACCTTGAAATATAGCTTTTGTCCAGGCATTTACTCTTCGCAATTGCGTAGCACAAAAATTTCTAGCTCAAAATTTGCTCTTCACGATCGCGAAGCACAAACTCCCTAACTCTTCCAGACAATCTCTAGTATAATGGTCATAACGTTTTATATAAAACTCCAAATAACAAATGCTTTGACTTTTGGAAAACTTGACCTCAAGATCTACAACTTTCATGTTTTACTCATCTCCGAATTTCTTATAGGTTTCGAGATATAAGCTTCCAAAATCAGCCGTGTGCAGCAACAATTCCTTCTTCACGATTTTCAAACCCTTCCCAGACAGCCTGTAGTATATCTATCATAACATTTGTACACAACTCCAAATTTCTTTTCTGAAAACTAGACACAAAGAGCTACAACTTTTCATTTTGGATCATCTCCAAATTCCTAATAGATTGCGAGATATAAGCTTCCAAAGTCAGGTAAGCGCAGTAGAATTTTCCTCTACGCGATCGCGAAAAGGTTTCCGCGATCGCGATTCACAGTGTCCAAACACAAAAATTGCTCTTTGCGATCGCGACCGTATTTCTGCGATCACGATGCATACCTCTGTGGCCAAAAACCGCCAACTAAAAATGGCCTATAAATGGTCCGAAACCACCCCGAAATTCACCTGAGCCCCTTGGGACTGCGTCCTAACATTCCACCAAGTCCCATAACATAACGCGGATCTGCTCAAGGCCTCAAATCACATAAAACAACGTCGAAATTACGAATCGCGCCTTGAATTGAATCATGAGTTTATGAATTTACAAAATTCTATAATTTACGCCGAAACATATCAAATCAATCCGGAATGTCTTCCAATATTTGCACACGATTCCTAAATGACATAATAGACCTGTATAAATTTTCGGAATCGAATTTCGACCTCGATATCAATAAAGTTAAATCCAGGTCAAACTTTCTAAAAATCTTCTATTTGTCACATTTCGCCAAAATGCGTCAAATTGTCCTACGGACTTCCAAATCCAAATTCGGACATACGCCTAAGTCTGAAATCACCATACGAAGCTATTGACATCATAAAAATCCTATTCTAGAGTCCTTAGCTCAAAAGTCAAACTACGGTTAACTCTTTTCCTTTAATCTTCAAATATAATGATAGTTCTTCCAATTAAATTTCCAACCTTCCAAAACCAAACTCGACCGCACACGCAAGTCATAATACATATTACGAAGTTGCTTGGGACCTTAAACCGCTGAACGGGGCGGTAATTCTTAAAATGACAAGTCGAGTCATTATAGTTGACTTTATTGATATCAGGGTCGGATTCTTATTCCAGAAGTTTGAATAGGTCTGTGGTGTTATTTATGACTTGTGTGCAAACTTTGAGGTCAATTAGAGTTCGTTTGGTATGAACCAGTGTTAGTTTTTAAAGTTTAATGTTCATGGATGCAATAGGTTTGAATTGGGTAGTGACTTGTTGATTCGATGTTGTTTGATGTGATTTTAGGCCTCGAGTAGGTTCGTTATGTGTTTTGAAACTTGATGGCATGTTTAGACGGGGTCTCGGGGACCCCGGATGTGATTCGGATTTAATCCGAAACCATTTGACACTTGGAAGGAATTCTGCGCAGCTGAGAATCTGGTGCAATCGCACCTGCGCATTTTGGGTCGCAGGTGAGGCACTGCATATGCGGTATGTGAGCCGCGGAAGATATTTTGGACCAGGTGGGCTGTGATTGCAGGACGGTCCTTCCTCCGCAGAAGTGCTCCATGGTCCGCACAAGGGATTTGCTCTGGCTTACGTAAAAGCCGCACATGCGATAGAATTTCCGCAAGTGCGGAGCCATAAATGTAGCTATTGCTCCGCAAAAGCGGAACCACTGGGCAGAAAAGGGGAAGATCGAGGGTTTTTTCCCATTTTTAATATTTTGAGTTAGAAACCTCAGTTTTAGGCGATTTTGAAAGTGATTTTCACGGAGTTGATCAGGGTAAGTGATTTTAACTCGGATTTGGCTATTATACATGAATCCATCATTGTTTATACATGAATACTAAGCTATATTTTGAGGGTTGAAGATCGATTTGGGGTCGAAATTGAATAATTTTAGTATGGTTAGACTCGTTATTGAGTGAGTGTTCGGATTTTTATATGTTTTATCGGGTTCTGATACGTGGGCCTGGGGATGACTTTTTTTATGTTTTTTAAAGATTGCAACTTTATTATCATGAATAGTTTCCTATGGTTTGTATTTATGTTTATAAAATTATTTTGGCTAGATTCCGGCCATTCTGAGTTGGATATTCGCGGAAAAGGCTTACTAGTGGATTGGGTTAGCTTGTTTGAGTTAAATATTTTGCCTAACTTTGTGCCGAAGGAACTACCCTATAGAATTTAGGTTGATTGTGCTATTTGTGATATGTGAAGCCGTGTACGCAAGGTGACGAGCGGGTACATGGGCTATATGTAGTAATTGACCGATTTAGGCTATTTAGATTCTTTTCATGCCTTTAATCGAATTGCCATAACATGTTATATCTTTCATCGTTAGTCTATCCTTATATTCTTTATTTGACATTGTTAATTAATAATTGTCCCATCTCATACTTGTTATTTTCTCTTACATGCTTAGTTGATGTTACTGTTTCTTTCTCATGCCTTGTTAATTAATTAATTGTTGAGTTACTTGACTAGAAGCTGTTATTTCTTGAAATGTCTTCTTGTTGAGTTTTGGTGTTGAAGTTGTAAAAGTCGTTATTACATTGAGGAAAAGTTGTTAATTATTGAAATACCCTTCTTGTTGAGATATTCAATTTCAGTTTGCTAATATTGAGACTGTTGTACACATTATGGTTGAGCCATGGGTTGTTTGTCGTGGAAATAATGATATTGCTATTTCTTAT
The DNA here is from genome assembly GCA_000715115.1 of Nicotiana otophora. Lineage (NCBI taxonomy): Eukaryota > Viridiplantae > Streptophyta > Magnoliopsida > Solanales > Solanaceae > Nicotiana > Nicotiana otophora. The sequence goes on along the minus strand of AWOL01S0003811.1, from coordinate 52,299 downwards.
GGCAAGTTTAGGCATTTGGGCATTTGAAGTATGAGTTGTGATATGTTGTGATATTGATATACATGCGGTGGTATAAGGCCAGGGGTTGATACGCATGCAGTGAGATAAGGTGAGCTTGATACACGTGTTGCTAGTATGGGAACTACTTGACGCCACATGATGTGATAAGGTGGGCTAAAACGCGGGTAGCTATTTCGAAAAAAATAATTTTCAAAACTAAATGTAAGACTCCCACGGTGATACAAGGAAATATTGTAATTGTTATTATGAAATGAGATTTACGAGGTAGTACTTCGGTTGTGATTCTTGTTTTTATCTCTTATTTACTTCACTTGTATTTATGTGCATTATTTTATTGATGTTCCTATTATGTACTCCTTTCTTGTTGCACTTGTTGCTTTAAATTCAGTTGTAGTCTATGTTGTTGTATTTCTTTATTGCCTCATTTTCCTCGTATTCATTCTTAGACTGTATTATATTTGTTAAATTTATTTTTCTTATCCTAGTAGGTGTCTTGACATAACATCGTCACTACTCTACCAAGGTTAAGCTTGATACTTACTAGGTACCATTGTAGTGTACTCATACTACGCTTGTGCACATCATTTTGTGCAGATCCAGGTACCTCATATCAGGCTAGGCACCAATGAGTAGAGCTTCCAGATCAGAGACTTCAAGGTATGCCTGCTAGCGTTCGCAGGCCTCGGAGTCAGCATCTTTCCTTGTTTTTTCTATTGCATACTCCTTATTTAGACTGTGATGTATTAGGGATGTTTCAGTATACTCGTGTAGAGCTTATGACTCAGTCTCACCAGATTTTAGGAGTCATTGTTAGCTGGATTGTGTAGTTCTTTTATGATAGGTGGTTGGTTTAAATTTGAAGTTCTTATTATTATTTATATTTCTTCATGTATGTTAGGCTTACCAAGTCTTAGAGACTAGGTGCTATCACGACATCCTACGGTGGGAGATTGAGATCGTGACATAATCTTTGTACACAATCCCTACATTACTAATTCCTATATTATATATATATCTTGCATTATTAATCCTTTCATTACAATAGTTGCATCACTAACCCCGCATAATTTGGTTCTTAAACCAAATGGACATTTAGTTTAATATTTATACCAAACGAAATCAGCAACTCCAGTTGCTTTTTAGTTGTTAGCCTTATCAGCGGGAATTATTAACATAACCACTAATTTGAATAATTATATTCACACGCCTTAATGCATGCACATCGTTTTTTTTCCTACCTTCTCACATTTGACTTTGAATCTTTCAAATTGTCATTTAAAGAACTTAGTCAAGTTGTATTTCTTTTACATTACTAAGAAATGGGTTAAAAGAATTTTCATTTTCTCTAAAAAGGGCAACATAAGGGAGGTAAAGGCTGTTGGGTGTGTGTATATATAGTAACAGTAGACTAAGAAGGAAAGTTCATTACTGAGGGGTTTTGTTAAGATGGCTGGTTTATCAACAATAATCTCCAAGAAAATAGTCAAACCCTTGTCTCCCACCCCATCAACTCAAAGATGGCACAAGCTTTCCCTTCTTGATCAAGGCATAGGTAACTTTTACATGGGCCTTGTGCTTTTCTACCCAAAACACCAAGTAGATATCTTCCAAAATGGACCAAAACAACTTTGTATACTTCTTGAAAACTCATTGTCAAAAGCAATAACTTATTACTATCCATGGGCGGGAAGTTTAAGAGACAATGCTACCATTGCCTGTGATGATACTGGGGCTGAGTTCTTGGAAGTTCAAGTGAATTGTCCAATGGATAAAGTTCTTTATCACCAAGATTCAAGCATAAAAAATATAACATTTCCTCAAGGTGTACCCTTGAGAAATGCTGCAGATGGTGCCGGCTTAATTGTATCTCAACTTAGCCATTTTGAGTGCGGAGGAATAGCAATCAGTGTGTGTCTGTCACACAAGGTGGGCGATGCGCGCAGCGCCCTCTTCTTTGTGAGGGATTGGGCTGCATTAACTCGAGAACCAAACGCAGAATTAGTATGTCCTCCATATTTTGTCCAGGATTCCTTAATACCGTCACCATCTGATGGTCCTCTCACCTTCCCAATAATCGTGTCAAAACCAGAAGAACGTATAGAACTCGAAAAGAGGTTCTATTTTTCTGCCTCAAACATAAGAGCTCTCAAAGATTTGGTTGCTGCTGAATCAGGCGTCGAAAATCCAACAACGACTGAGGTTGTGAGTGCACTTGTTTACAAAAGTGCTGCTATTGCCAACTTGGGTTCATCTCATGAGCAATCTCGGTTGATCCTACTATCAGATATACGAAAAGAAATTTCACATTCAGCACCATCAACTTCCATCGGCAATATTCTCACAATCTTTTCCACACCAATATATAACAACAAAGGAGACCTTAGGGTGTCAAAGTTAGTAGCCGATATAAGAAAGTCCAAACATGAGCTTTCTAACAGAGATAATTTTAAAGAAAATGAGTGGGCTTCGGCGATGCTACATGCATATAAAACAGGAGATGGTACCTATCGCGAAAGTAACTGTGATGTATACCGTTGTAGTAGTGCATCTAACATACCATTTCAAGATTTGGATTTTGGATGGGGAAAGCCTATTAGAGCAACCATGCCCAGCAGTCCATTTGGCAAGATGTTTTATATGATGAGTACACATGATAGAGGAATAGAAGTGATTATCAACCTGAATGAACAACAAATGTCCGCTTTTAAGAATGACAAGGACCTTCTCAAATTTGCTACTCCTGCTCATGTTGAGGACTAAGATTGTCAAATGTTGTCAAATGTGCTAGTTGGGCTGAATTTGAACGGGTCAAAATGGGTTGAGTAAATAAATGAGCCGGTCATGCGTCTTGTCAAAATGAGCTAAACAATGAATTATAACCAAACCCGGCCTACTCTTATCAAGTTTTAATTTCTTTGTTTCTTTCCTTGTAATTTGTTTAATTATAAAACAAAACTAATAAAAAAGAAATTTTCTTTATTATAGTTATATACTCCTTCTGTTTCAATTTACGTGAACATATTTGAGTGCACGCGGAATTTAAGCAAAAAAAAGGCTTTTGAACTTGTGATGTAAAATGAGACACATATATTTTGGGTGGATATAAATCATTGCATAAAGGTAAATTACCTCCAAATATAAAAATGGGTCATTCTTTTAGTCAAAGACTTAAAAAAATAGATTTATATAAATTGAAACATAGTGAGTATAACATATCAAATAAAAACAAAATTATTTTATTTTTGGAAAAATTATTTTGATAAGGATCATGGGTTAATGGGTGAAATTAAAAAATAGCCAGATTTACAAGTGCTAACTGAAAATTAACCACAATTTTAAAAGTAATCGAAATTTAGCCACTTTTCATGTAAAGATAAATTTGAACGAAAATAATGTTCAAAATCCAAAAAATATTCCAGCATAATATACTGGAGTTCCAGCATAATATACTTGTCACGACCCGAAATTCCCACCTTCGGAACCGTGATGGCGCCTAGCATTTCACTTGCTAGACAAGCCAATGTTAGAATATATTTAGCCGTTTTAACAAAATTTTAAATTAATTAATACCAAGGAAACAAATGCAGAAATAATGTCTGAAATAATCTATAATAATCGTGATATCTAAATACCATCCCAGAACTGGAGTCACAAGTGCACGAGCTTCTAGAATGATACAAATTAGGGTTTGAATAAAATAAAGTTGTCTCAAAGCAAACACACAGCTAAAATAAAGTAGATGGAGACTTCAGAACTGCGGACGCTGTGCAGTTATACCTCAAGTCTCCTCTAGGTAGCTGAAATCCGAGCAAGTCTACGGTACGCCGCTGGGACCAACTCCGAAATCTACACAAGAAGTGCAGAGTGTAGTATCAGTACAACCGACCCCATGTACTGGTAAGTGTCGACCCTAACCTCGACAAAGTAGTGACGAGGCTAAGGCAGGTCACTTACATTAATATGTACGCAATAATAATAACAACAACAATAATAGAAATAAAACTGGTATCTCTTTTCAACAATTAAAGCCAACTCGGCAGTCATAACTAATTATTATTTCAACCAGTCTCCGTTGCGGTATGCAACCCGATCCCACAATATAGTCACATTCAATTCCGTAGCGGCGTGCAACCCGATCCTCCAATATATTCATTTCAATTAATTCTGTTGCGACGTGTAACCCGTTCCACTAATATATTCATTTCAATCAATTCTGTTGCGGCGTGCAACCCGCCCCAACAATATAATTCCTCAATAAATTTTCGTTGCGGCATGCAACCCGCTTCAAGAATATAAAATTTAAATAAATTTGTTATGGGGTGCAACCCGATCCCCCAATATAAACTTTAAACAACTCTGTTGCGGTGTGCAACTCGATCCCCCAATATATTTATTTTCATTTCCATTGCGGGGTGCAACCTGATCCCCCCATATATTTTAACAACTCTTAAATGTAATAAAAATACTCCAATAAATACCACGTTCAATGAAAAACTATTGAGCATCAAGGCATACAATAATTATAATTCATTTTTGAAACAAACAATGACAAGTAGGAATTAATTGTGAAAATCAAGGAGAAAATAGACAGTATAATATTTAATATGCTAAAAGTCAAGTAGCAATTAAGACACATAAATCAAATAAGCATGTGACAATTATTACACAAATTCAAGAATTAGTATTTGACAAGGAATAGGAGAGAAATAATTATTTTAACAATTAATTCGTGTCTTAAAACAATTTAAGATGTTTAAATAGATAAGAAAACAATTAAATTGACAAAGTATAGGGACTCGTCACCTTGCCTATAAATCGTTGCACATGAAATTTGCATAGTAAATAATTCAGGGGTTCTATTCCCTCAAGTCAAGGTTAACCACGACACTTACCTCGTTTTGCAACCATGTTCAAGAATCCAATAAACCTTTACCTCATGAATTCGTGTCCGAAATCCTCAAATCTAGTCACAAATAATTCAATATACTTAATACAAATCGTAGGAATTAATTCCATATGAATTTACTAATGTTTCGGGTTAAAATCCGAAAATCATCTCAAAAATCATCTGTGGGGCTCACGTCTCGTATCTTGAAAAAACTTATGAAATCCGAACATTCGTTCCGAGACGAGTCCAACCACATAAAAATTACCAAATTTCGATGTTAAATGGACCTTCAAATCTTAATTTTTCGTTTTTGGAAATTTTTACATAAATTCCAATTTCTTCCATCTAAATCCGAAATAAAAGATGAATATAGACATGGATTTATGAAATATAATCACTTTTGGTTATAGAACACTTACCCAATTCAAAGTAGTGAACACCCCCTTTGGAATCGCCAAAATCTGAGACTCAAAAACCCCTTCTGCGACGCGTGAACCGCTTCTGCTACAGCCCATACGCTTCTGCGGACTATCCACTTCTGTGAGGCATGGCTCGCTTCTGCGGCCAAGACTTCGCCGAAGCGAAGGCACCAGAAGCAGCAAACTTTCAGATTTTACTTAAGTCCAATTCTTGTTCCGATTTCGATTCGAATCACAATCGGGGTACGTGGGACCCAGTCAGAATATACCAACAAGTTCCATAACATACTACGGCCTTACTCGGGGTCTCAAATCACGACAAACAATGTTGAAATTACAATTCACACCTCGATTCGAACTTTTAAGTTTTCAAACTTTTTAATTTACAAATCTTATGCCAAAACATGTTAAATGAATCCGGAATGACTTCAAATTTGGCAAACAAGTCATAAATGACATAATAGAGCTATTCAAATTTCCAAAATCGGATTCTGGCCCCGATATCAAAAAGTCAACTCCGTGGTCAAACTTGAAAATCTTTAGTCCTTAAATTTCTAGTTTCCGTTAAATGGTCATAACTTGAGCTAGGGACCTCCAAATTAAATTTCGGGCATACGCCCAAGTTCCAAATCATGATATGGACCTACAGGAACTATCAAAACATTGATCTGGGTCCCTTTGCTCAAAATGTTGACCACAGTCAACTCAGTTGAGTTTTAAGGCTCTATTTCACATTTTAATCAATTTTTCATATCAAAACTTTTCGGAAAATTATACGGACTGCACATGCAATTTTAGGAATGATAAATAATGCTTTTCGATGTTTTAGAACATATAATTATTTATTAAATTTAAAAATGACCTTTTGGGTCATCATATTCTCCACCTCTAAAACAAACGTTCGTCCTCAAACGGAATCTGAAAAGTACCTGAGCTAGTGAAAAGGTGTGGATATTTACTCCGCATGTCTGACTAAGACTCCTAGGTAGATGCTTCTACCGGATGACCTCTCCATCACACTCGAACTGATGGATAACGCTTAGACCTCAACTGTCGGATATGCCGGGCTAGAATAGCTACTTTCTCCTCTTCATAAGTCAAATCTTTGTCCAATTGGACTAAGCTGAAATCTACTACATGGGACAGATCACCAAGATATTACCGAAGCATAGATACATGGACCACCAGATGAACTGCTGATAAACTAGGCGGTATTGCAAGTCTGTAAGCTACTTTACCTACCCTTTCAAGAATTTCAAAAAGTCCTATATACCTAGGGCTCAACTTGCCCTTCTTTCCAAACCTCATTACACCTTTCATAGGTGAAATCCAGAGCAATACTCTTTCTGCCACCATGAATACAATATCACGAACCTTACGGTTGGCATAACCCTTTTGCCTAGACTTAGCTGTGCGAAGTTGATCCTGAATAATTTTGACCTTATCCAAGGCATACTGTACCAAAACGGTACCCAACAACCGAGCCTCTCTCGGTTCAAATCAGCCAACTGGCGAACAACATTGCCTCCCGTACAATGCTTCATATGGAGCTATCTGAATGCTCGACTGGTAGCTATTATTATAGGCAAACTCCGCAAGTGGCAAGAACTGATTCCAAGAACCTCCAAAGTTTATAACACAGGCGCGAAGTATATCTTCCAATATCTGAATGGTGTAGTCTAACTGTCTGTTTGTCTGTGGATGAAATATTATGCTCAACTCAACCCGCGTGCCTAACTCGCATTGTACAGCCCTCCAGAAGTGTGAGGTACACTTTGTACCTCGATATTAAATAATAGACACGGGCACACCATGAAGGCGGACAATCTCATGAATATAAATTTCAGCTAACCGCACTGAAGAATAGGTAACTGCCACTGGAATAAAATATGCTGACTTGGTCAACCTGTCCACAATGACCCAAACTGTGTCAAATTTTCTCTGAGTTTGTGGGAACCCAACAACAAAATCTATAGTGATACGCTTCCACTTCCACTTAGGAATTTCTAACTTCTAAAGCAAACCACCAGGTCTCTGATGCTCGTACTTGACTTGCTGAAAATTCAGACACCGAGCTACATATGCAACTATATCCCTCTTCATCCTCCTCCACCAATAATGCTGCCACAAATCTTGATACATTTTGGCGGAATCTAGATGAATAGAATACCTGGAACTGTGGGCTTCTTCAAGAATTAATTCACGAAGCACATCCAAATTAGTCACACAAATATGACCATGCATTCACAAAACTCCATCTTCCCCCACAACAACCTGTTTGGCATCATCGTGTCGCACCGTGTCTTTGAGGACAAGTAAATGAGGATTATCATACTGTCTCTCTTTGATGCGCTCATATAAAGAAGAACGAGTGAATGCGCAAGCTAGAACCCGACTAGGTGATGAAAAATCTAACCTCACAAACTGATTAGCCAAAGTTTGGACATCTACAGCTAACAGTCTCTCACCAACCGGAATATAAGCAAGGCTGCCCATACTCACAGCCTTTCTACTCAAAGCATCGGCCACCACATTGGCCTTTCCGGGGTGATACTAAATGGTGATATCATAATCTTTAAACAACTCCAACCATCTTCTCTGCCTCAAGTTAAGATCTTTTTGTTTGAACAGATATTGAAGGCTACGATGATCAGTAAATACCTCACACGAGACACCGTAGAGGTAATGCCTCCAAATATTCAGTGCGTGAACAATGGCTGCCAATTCTAAGTCATGAACAGGATAATATTTCTTGTGAACTTTCAAATGCCGTGATGCATATGCAATCACCTTTCCATCTTGCATCAATACTACACTAAGCCCAGCGCGAGATGCATCACAATACACCGTATAAGATCCTGAACCAGTGGGTAATACCAACACCGGCGCCGTAGTCAAGCAGTCTTGAGCTTATGAAAGCTGAACTCATACTCCTCTGACCATCTGAATGTGGTACCTTTCTGGGTCAGTCTGGTCAATAGGCTTGCTATAAATGAAAACCCTTCCACGAACCGACGATAATAACCTGTCAAACCTCGGAAACTCTGGATCTCTGTAACTGAAGTAGGTCTAGGCCAATTCTGAACAACCTCAATCTTCTTAGGATCCACCTTTATGCCTTCTGCCGATACAACATGCCCCTAAAAGGCAATTGTGTCTAGGCAAAATTTATATTTTGAAAATTTGGCATATAACTGATTATTCTTCAAAGTCTAAAGCACACTCTGAAGATGCTGGTCATGCTCCTCTCGACTGTTGGAGTAAATCAAGATATCATAAATGAATAAAACCACAGAAGAATCCAAATAGGGTTTGAACACCCAATTCACCAAATAAATAAATTCTGCTGGGACATTTGTCAACTGAAATGACATCACTAGGAATTCTTAATGTCCATATCGAGTTCGAAAAGCTGTCTTAGGGACATCAGATGCCCTAATCTTCAAGTGATGGTAACCAGACCTCAAGTCGATCTTTGAAAACACCTTGGCATCCTGAAGCTGATCGAATAAGTCATCAATACTTGGCAGTGGATATGTGTTGTTGGTAGTAGCCTTGTTCAACTGCCGATAATCTATACATATTCGCATNCCATCTTTATTCTTTACAAATAATACTAGTGCACCCCAGGGCGAGACACTAGGTCTAATAAATCCCTGATCAAGCAAGTCTTGTAACTGCTCCTTCAATTCTTTCAACTCCGGCGGGGCCATACGGTATGGTGGGATAGAAATGGGCTGAGTGCCCGGAGCTAAATCAATACATAAGTCAATATCTCTATCGGGTGGCATCCTCGGCAAATCTGCAGAAAATACTTCTGGAAATTCACGAACAACTGGTACTGAGTCCATAGAAGGAACATCCGCACTGGGATCGCGAATATAAGCCAAATAGGCTAGACACCCTTTCTCGACTATATGCGGAGCTTTCATATAAGAAATAACCCTGCTGGCAGAATGACCATGAGTTCCCTTCCACTCTAACCGAGGTAACCCCGGCATGGATAGGGTCATTTTCTTGGCATGACAATCTAATATAGCATGATAAGGTGCCAGCCAATCCATACCCAAGATAACATCAAAATCTACCATATCAAGAAGTATAAATCCACACTAGTCTCAAGACTACCAATAGTAACCGAACATGAATGATAGATATGATCTACTACAACAGAGTCTCCCACTAGTGTAGATACACACACAAAAGCACTTAGAGAATCACAAGGCATAACCAAATATAAAGCAAAATAGGAGAACACAAAGCAATAAGTGGATCCTGGATCAAATAGAACTGAAGCATATCTATGGAAACTGGAATATTGCCTCTGATCATAGCATCAGATGACTCGGCCTCAGGCCTAGCTGGAAAAGCATAAAATTAGAGCTGGGCCCCACCACTCTGAATTGCGTCCATGGGACGACCTCTAACTGGCTGGCCTCTACCTCTAATGGTCTGACCTCCACCTCTAGCTGCCTGACCCCTACCTCTAGCTGGCTGAGCAGGCGGTGAAGCAACCGATGGCGGTATGATGGCAAGAGAATCCTGCTGAGATCTGTTACTCGACAACCTAAGGCAATACCTCCTAATGTGACCAAGTTCCCACACTCATAACACCGATCCTGATACCGTGGCTGCTGAAGCTGAAGCTGACCCGAACGGGCTGGATAACCATTGTAGTGACTCTGGAGTGGTGGTGTACTGATAGGAGCTGAATGTGCACTAAATGTTGGCTACCCAGAGTAAGGCATAATAGGACCGTGACTCCCTGAAGCACCGGGAGATGCTTGAAGTGATGAATGAAATGGTCTGGGAGAATGACCCCTACCAAAATTACCCCTGCCTCTAGATGACGCACCATTGAAACCACCGAACTGACGAGGCCTCTTATCATATGACTGCCCTCTCTCATGTGTAAGAACCATCTCGATCCTCCTCGCGACATTAGCAGCCGCCTAAAGGAAATCTCACTTCCGGTCTCCTTGGCCATCTAAAGCCTGATAGGGTGAGTGATTCCCTCAATAAACCTCCCCACTCTCTCTCCCTTAGTAGGTAGTAAAAGGAGAGCATGACCGGATAAATCCATAAAACGGGACTCATATTGAGTAACAGTCATACTGCCCTGCTGTAGACGCTCAAATTGTCTGCTGTAATCCTCTCTCAATGTGATAGGGAGGAATTTCTCTAGAAATAGCCGTGAAAACTGCTCCTAGATCAATGCAGGTGATCCAACTGGTATGGTCAATGTATAATCTCTCCACCACCTCTTGGCGGAACCCGTCATCTGAAATACAGCAAAATTGACCCCATTGGTCTCAACTATACCTATGTTCCGCAACACCTCATGGCAGCGGTCAAGATAATCCTGTGGGTCCTCAAAAGGTGTACTACTGAAGTGAACTAAAAAGATCTTAGTAAACTTATCTAGTCTCAATAAGGCCTCAGAAGACATGGCAGGCCTATCACCGGCCTGTGCCGCAATAACTAGCTGAACTACCCCAACTGGCGGGACTGCTGGAGCCTGATTCTGGGGAGCCATCTGCTTCGGAGCAGGAGTGGTGGAAGTTTGTGCTCCTCCCCCAGCCTGTGAGATGGCTGGTGCCACTGGAAATATACCATTCCGGGCCATGCCCTCCATAAGAGTCACCAAACGGACTAGAGTGTCCTGAAGCACTGGAGTAGCTATGAATCATTCCGTGACCTGAACTGGTCCAACTGGTACATTCTGAACTGGAACCTCCTCCTGAAGATCCACATAAGGTTCTACAACAGGTGCTGCTGCTCGAGCTCTAGACTAAGCTCTACCTCTGCCTCGGCCTCGACCTCTACCCCTGACCATAGTTGCCACCAGGGGCTCTGGTCCCTATCCGTCGGTAGATATATTACATGTCCTCGCCATCTATGAGAGAATAAGAATAGAATGGTTCAATCATCGATGATAGAATAAAATCGCACGACGGGATAAGAAAGAAGTGATTTGTTCCTAAATTTCATAGCCTCTGAAAGATAAGTATAGACGTCTCTGTACCGATCCTTCAGACTCTACTAAGTTTGCTCGTGACTCGTGAGACCTATGTAACCATGTACTCTAATACAAACTGTCACGACCCGAAATTCTCACCTTTGGAACCGTGATGGCGCCTAACATTTCACTTGCTAGGCAAGCCAACGTTAGAATATAATTATCCATTTAAATAAAATTTTAAATTAATTAATACTAAGGAAACAAATGCGGAAATAATGTCTGAAATAATCGCGATATCTAAATACCATCCTAGAACTGTAGTCACAAGTGCACGAGCTTCTAGAATGATACAAATTAGGGTCTGAATAAATTAAAGTTGTCTGAAAGCAAACACACACTTAAAATAAAGTAGACGGTGACTTCAGAACTGCGGACGCTGTGCAGTTATACCTCAAGTCTCCTCTGGGTAGCTGAAATCCGAGAAAGTCTATGGTACGCCGCTGGGACTAACTCCGAAATCTGCACAAGAAGTACAGAGTGTAGTATCAGTACAATCGACCTCATGTACTGGAAAGCGCCAACCCTAACCGCGACGAAGTAGTGACAAGGCTAAGGCATGTCACTTACATTAATCTGTACGCAATAAAAATAATAACAACAATAATAGAAATAAAACATGTATCTCTTTTCAACAATTGAAGCCAACTCGGCAGTCATAACCAATTATTATTTCAATCAGTTTCCGTTGCGGCGTGCAACCTGATCCCGCAATGTATTCATATTTAATTTTGTTGCAGCATGCAACCCGATCCTCCAATATATTCATTTTAATTAATTCTGTTGCGGCGTGCAATCAGTTCCTCCAATATATTCATTTCAATCAATTCTATTGCGGCGTACAACCCGCCCCAACAATATAATTCCTCAATAAATTTCTGTTGCGGCGTGCCACCCGCTCCAACAATATAAACTTTAAATAAATATGTTGCGACGTGCAACCCGATCCCCCAATATAAACTTTAAACAACTCTGTTGCGGCGTGCAACCCGATCCTCCAATATATTTATTTTCATTTTTATTGCGTGGTGCAACCCGATCCCCCATATATTTCAACAACTCTTAAATGTAATAAAAATACTCCAATAAATACCATGTTCAATGAGAAACTATTAAGCATCAAGGCATACAATAATTATAATTCATTTATGAAACAAACAATGACAAGTTACAATTAATTATTGAATCAGGGAGAAAATAGGCAGTATAATATTTAATATGCTAAATGTAAAGTAGAAATTAAAACACATAAATCAAATAAGCATGTGATAATTATTACAAGAATTCAAGAATTAGTATTTGACAGGAATAAGAGAGAAACAATTATTATAACAATTAATTCGTGTCTTAAAATAATTTAAGATATTTAAATAATTAAGCAAACAATTAAATTGACAAAGTATAGGCACTCGTCACCTTGCCTATACATCGTTGCACATGAAATTCACATAGCAAATAATTCAGGGGTTCTATTCCCTCAAGTCAAGGTTAACCACGACACTTACCTCGCTTTGCAACCAAGTTCAAGAATCCAATAAACCTTTGCCACGCGAATTCGTGTCCGAAATCCTCAAATGTAGTCATAAATAATTCAATATACTCAATATAAATCGTAGGAATTAATTCAATATGAATTTACTAATTTTTCGAATAAAAATTCGAAATTCATCTCAAAACGCATCAGCAGGGCCCACGTCTCGGATCTAGGAAAAACTTATGAAATCCGAACACCCGTTCCGGGACGAGTCCGACTATATATAAATTACCAAATTCCGATGTCAAATGGACCTTCAAATCTTAATTTTTTATTTTTGGAAAGTTTTACAAAAAATCCAATGTGTTCCATCTAAATCCGAAATAAATGATGAATATAGACATGGATTTATGAAATATAATCACTTTTGGTTATAGAATACTTACCCAATTCAAAGTCATGAAAAAAATCCTTTGGAATCGCCAAAATCCGAGACTCAAAACTCAAAAATGAGTAAAAATGGCTAAAATCCAATTTTTTGTATTCTGCCTAGCTTTTTCGCATCTGCGGACCAATTTCTGCATCTGCGGACTCGCTTCTGTGAAGAGGAGTCCGCTTTTGCGCAAGGCTGTCCCATCCCTCTTTCCCGCTTCTGCGACGCGTGGGACGTTTCTGCGGTTGCGCTTCTGTGACAGCCCATCTGCTTCTGCGGACTGTCCGCTTCTGCGAGGCATGGCTCGCTTCTACGACCATAACTTCGCAGAAGCGAAGGCACCAGAAGCAGCAAACTTTCAGATTTTTCTTAAGTCCAATTCTTGTTCCGATTTCGATTCAAATCACATTCGGGGTACTTGGGACCCCGTCTGAATATACCAACAAGTCCCATAACATAATACGGACTTACTCGGGGTCTCATATCACGTCAAACAACGCTGAAATTACAATTCACACCTCGATTCGAACTTTTAAATTTTTAAACTTTTCAATTTACAAATCTTATGCCAAAACACGTTAAATGAATCTGAAATAACTTCAAATTTGGCACACAAGACATAAATGACATAACGGAGCTATTCAAATTTCCAGAATCGGATTCCGGTCCCGATATCAAAAAGTCAACTCCCTGGTCAAACTTGGAAATCTTTAGCCTTTAAATTTCCAGTTTCCGTTAAATGGTCATAACTTGAGCTAGGGACCTCCAAATTAAATTTCGGGCATACGCCCAAGTCCCAAATCACGATACGGACCTACCGGAACTGTCAAAACACTAATTCGGATCCCTTTGCTCAAAATATTCACCAAAGTCAACTTAGTTGAGTTTTAAGGCTCTATTTCACATTTTAATCAATTTTTCATCTAAAAACTTTTCGAAAAACTATACTGACTACGCATGCAAGTCAAGGAAAGATAAATAATATTTTTTGAGGTCTTAGAATAGAGAATTAATTATTCAATTTAATGATGACCTTTTGGGTCATCACAATACTAGAATTTCAGTATAATATACTGGAATTCCAGCATAATATACTGGTCCAACATAATATGCTTGAAGTTCATGCATATGTGCTCCAATCTCTATTATATTATGCTAGAACTTTCCGTGTGCTGGAGTTCCAATATAATATGCTGGAAATTCATACACAGGTGCACTAATCTCCAGTATATTATGCTGAAACTTTCCGTGTTGGAGTAAAATAGTGACTATTTTTTAATGATTTTGCAAACGCTGGCTATTTTTCAATTATCAGTTAGAAAATTGGCTAGCCCATACTATTTTTACTGGATTAGTTTGGGCCAATTTTAGATGGACTGAATTAGACGAGTCAAAATGGGCTGACTTGATAGCTCGCCCAACCTTGAACAGATTGTGCAAGTAATATTTTCTTGGACTAATTTTGCAACCCCGAGGACGTTTTTTTAAGTATATGAGAAATGTGTTGAAGCTTAACAATATTGGAAGTGAACAAATTCTTACATGTGCACGACGTGGCAAGGAGCTTATTCAATTTTTCTTCCCCCATTCAATTCAAAATGATATATGCCTCTCTACTCTACTATCCCTCTAGACGATTTTATTCTTCCTAAAAATAGTTTTTTTTAACCTAAAATGGAATAGTTTGAATTAAATAATACGTCATATTTATTTTCAAATTTACTGAAAAAATAATAAGAGAGAATTAATGAAAGTAAGTCAGCTAGGAATTTCTCTTTTTAATGGAGTGAATTCCATGTTTTTGATATGCCTAAGCCATTTCATAGAATATAATTAAAATAGCACGGACTAGCTAGTTCTGGGGAAGGTAATTGAAAATTAGCCAGCGTTTGCAAAGTCATTAAAAAATAACCACTATTTTGTTGAAACACAGAAAGTTCCGGCAAAATATACTAGATTAAGGAGCTCCTGCGTATAAACTTCAAGCATATTATGTTGGAACTCCAATACACGGAAAGTTCCAGTACAATATGCTGGATGATAGAGATCTTGCATATAAACTTCCATTACCAGAAAAATGATATTTTCCGACTACAGCATTAGAAAAATTATAATTAACTTTTTTTATATTGTTTTAATTTGTAAGCGACTGCCATTTCGACCGTAGTAATTGTAAAATTTGGCGCAAAAGACCACGAATTGATTTTTTTCGACCACTATAGTCGGACAAAGTCAATAAAAAGAAATTGACCAATCTTCCGACTACAGTAGCCGTAACTTTTAAAAAATTAATTTTTTATGTTTCAACTACAATAGTCGGCCAGCACAAATTTCGTGATCAGAGTTTTGATTAAAAATCGACTAAAGCTGCCGACCACTGTAATCGGAAAATAAGTCAACAAAATTTTGACCAAAGTAAAAAAGAAATAATCGGAAAATAAGTCAACAAAATTTTGACCAAAGTAAAAAAGAAATTTTCGACTACAATAGTTGGAAAAAATAACATAATTGCACAGCTAGGATTTTATTTAGCTCATTTCCTCTCTTTTTCAGTCTCCTCTCTCTCTCACACACACCGCCTAAGGCTAGCATATACGCTTCTACTCAAATTTTTATGACGTACATAGTTTGATTCAGTACAAAGTTTATAAGAAAGTGAAAAACTTCTAAATGTAAGTTTAACATAGAGTGAAAAAAAGAAAGAAAGATTTCTAGAACTAATTATGAATTAAACATGTCACAATATTTGTGTAGTTATAAGACTTTTAAAACTTTTGATATTAAATATGTCATAACATTTATACGGTGACCTAGGACCGACATCAGAAGTGGGCTATCGGTAATTCAAAAGGGAAAGCACATGGTGTTCAGATATTCAAGATGGTATATACTGAATGTGTCCACTACATCTAGATAGAGAGAAATCAAAGAATATTTGAGCAGAAAACTAGAAATTGGCAGTATATAGTGAGGGAAATAGCCTACGGTTGTAATGTTTAGAGAATTAGAAGGGCCTTATAAAAGCTTCTGTTTTAGGTGAGAGATAGCTTAGTAGGCTGATTTTCTCTTTGGTGTAGCTAGTTGTGTTTATTGGATAGTTGGTTGTGTCTTAGTTTAGCACTTTAGCTATGATTTGTAATGTTTCATTGGTGATTAATCAAAAAGGTTAATTATCAAAAAAAATATTTATGCGGCTATAAAATTTTTTATTAAAAATAAGATATACTCCCTCTGTTTTAATTTATGTGAACCCATTTGACTAGACACGGTGTTTAACAAAAGAGAGAAGACGTTTGAACTTGTAGTATAAAATGAGGCATATATATTTTGTGTGGCTATAAATCATTGTATAAAGGTAAATTGTTTGAAAATAAGGAAAGAGATCATTCTTTTTGGCACGGACTAAAAATAAAATAGATTCACATAAATTGAAACAGAGGGAGTAATAGTTTTTTTAGCTGGAAAGTTAGCATATATCTATCATTCATGGAATTTGGCAATGCTCCAAGTTTCCTTTCAATTAGCTTTTGTTTTAGCCCACTAGAGCATCTCATTCTTAAACGAAGAGAAAACTTTTGCTAAAACATATGAAAATATGTATGAAGGAAAATATTATATTAAATAGTCCATATAGTTAAGAGATGAGTGTATAATGTTAAACACAATTGAACTATTATCTAAATTTTATATCCTATTAATTTTGCAGGAAAAGTGTCACGACCCAAAACCTAACCCGTCGTGATGACACCTATCGTAATACTAGGCAAGCCGACCTTCCCAAAACACTTTCAAAATTTAACAGAAAGGAATTAAGACATTTAAAATAACTGGAGTTTTTCATAAAAACGGGGGTAAAACCCAAATACAATATAAGTGCGGAAAAATAATAGCCCGACATCGGGGTGTCACTAAGTCACGAGCATCTAATAACCAGTTTAGAAATAGAGTTTACTACAGTCTGTGCCAAATGCCAATACAAGAGAGAAAACATAATAAGAAAGGAGAAACAAGGACTGAGAACGCCGGCTGCTACCTCGTAAGTCTCCGATAATCAGCCCGCGCATGAACTCAGCGATCGCCAGAACCGTACACACCTGGATCTGCACATAAAGTGCAGGGTGTAGCATGAGTACAACTAACTCAGCAAGTAACAGAATTAAATAATGAACTGAGAAGCAGTGACAAACTATAATAATATAGATCATTTCAAACGTTTTCAGTAAAGAGTGAACATGCTTTCACATCCGGTGGTATTAGTCAAATCAGTTCGAGCCCAAGTAAAACAGATATGAATCTTCCAGAAATTTCACAACAATATCAGATAGCAACTAAGTGCAATAATAAATAAAAGCAAGTACAGCCTTTCAAGGAAGCACTCACTCAGCTCATCTCATCAGCTCATACTCTCGGCTCTCAGCTCTCAATACACACTCTCAATAAGTACCTGCGCTCACTGGGGGTGTACAAACTCCAGAGGGGCTCCTTCCAGCCCAAGCACTATATTGCTGCGACGTGCAGCCCGACCACATCATATAAGTAGCCATAAGGCTCGTTGCGGTGTGCAACCCGATTCACAGTCCACAAACAGCCATAAGGCTCGTTACGGCATGCAACCCGATCCACAGTCCACAAACAGCCATAAGGCTCGTTGCGGCGTGCAACCCGATCCATATACCCTCAGATAGTTCACAGCTCGGCACTCAGGCCCTATCTCAGTCACTAACATCTCCAGCCCCTCAGGCTCACAGAATATCATTATAATCGGCCCAACCAGAGAATACAATAAGTATCAACAAGAAATGAGAGGGAACATAGATATAACACACATGTAAGTCTATGAATGAGTACTAGACAATAATTAGCAGTTAATTCAACAAGTATACGACCGTTGCGGGTCTTAACAGTAATATCATAAGGCCTAAGCATGGTTTCTAATATGAAAAGCAGTCAATTGCTCAAAGGCAAGGAAAGACAAGTAATAACAATGGCTATTCGACTTTATAGTCTCACGGGACGGACCAAGTCACAATCTCTCACGGTGTACGCTCAGACGCTCGTCACCTAGCATGTGCGTCACCTCCAAACACTCACATCATACCAATCCTCGAGGTTTCATACCCTCAAAACCAGATTTAAAATTGTTACTTACCTCAAACGCGCAAAACTCCTACTCCGCAATGCCTTTGCCCCTCGAATCAATCTCCAAATGCTCCGAATCTAGGCATAAGTAGTATGAGATAATCAATATTGGTTAAAAAGATCAATTCCACAAGAAAACTACTAAAATATAGCCCAAAATCCGAAATCGGCTCAACCCCCCCTCCCCCCCGGGCCCACGTCTCGAAACCCGACGAAAGTCACAAAACCCGAAAGCCTATTCACCCACGAGTCTCACCATACCAAATTTATAAAACTCCGACCTCAATTGCCCCTCCAAAACCCCAAAGTTCACTCTCCAAATTCCCAAGCCCTAAACCCCCAAATGTCCAACTCAAATTCCTAATTAGGTGATGAAAGAAGCCATAGATTCACGAAATTTAGACCAATCCGGGTTAGAATTACTTCCCCCAATGTTTTCCTTGAAAATCCTCAAAACATCGCCTCTCTCCCAAGCTTCTCAAGTCCAAAAATCGAAAATGAAAGTCCAACCATCGAGCTGGTGTTTTTCTACCAAAAAATACCGCACCTGCGGTCCTCTTGTCGCTTCTGCGATGCCGCACCTGCGGAAATTTCATCGCAAGTGCGGATTTCACTTAAAAATCCTGACCTCGCTCATGCGGCCCCAAGACCACATCTGCTCCTATCGCAGGTGCGGGAATCCATCGCACTTGCGGCCATCCTTCGCACCTACGCCCAGCTGCCCGCATCTGCAACCCTCACAGGTGCAGGAAAATCTTCGCACCTGTGGCTCCTGCCCAGCTCCTTCTTGGCCGCATCTGCGACTTCTTCTTCGCTTATGCGGGCTCGCACCTACGGTTCCCACTCCACAGGTGCGGTTACACCAGTAGCAGCAACTTCAACTGTATTTTCTTAACTCTCATCAAGCCGTTAACTACCCAAAATCACCCCGAGGCCTCCGGGACCTAAACTAATCATACCAACAAGTCATATAACCCCATGCGAACTTAGTTGAACCTTCAAATCACTCAAGACAATCTCAAAACACCAATTACTGAATTCAAGCCTAAAGAACTTCTAAACTTCCAAATTCCACAAACGACGTCGAAACCTACCAAACCACGTCCGATTGACCTCAAACTTTACACACAAGTCAAAAATAACACCACGAACCTATTCCAACTTCCAGAAATCCAATCCGACCCCGATATCAAAATTTTCACTGCCGTCCAAAATCGTCAAAATTCCAACTTTCGCCAATTCAAGCCTAATTCTACTACGGACCTCCAAATCCCATTTCGGACGCACTCCTAAGTCCAAAATCACCTAACGGAGCTAACAGAACCATACAAATTCAAATCCGAGATCATTTTCCCACAAGTTGACATCCGGTTGACTTTTCTAACTTAAGCTTCCAATTAAGAAACTAAGTGTCTCAATTCACTCCAAAACCATTCTGGACCCGAACCAACCAACCCGGTAAGACATAATACAACTGTAAAGTACAAAATAAGCAGAATTGGGGGAAACGATACTATAACTCTCGAAACGACCGGCCGGCTCGTTACAAAAAGTTAAAAGGGAGACCAGTGTCTCATGTTGAGGTCTTTGCGAAGACACGTAAGAAAAAGAAAAAGGACGGTTCAAGAGAAGGATGGGTTGAGACACATGCGTCAGAAATGTATGTAAGATCATTTTCTTGGATGTTTAGACTTTATATTTAGATTTTATGGTTAGGTTTGGATGTTGCGGTATATATGTTTAGACTTTATTATATTAATATCGATGTGTATTAGCTATTTAGACTTGATATTGAATATTTAGACTTTAATTAATGTTTTGGTTTGATATTATGAGATTTAAATGTTTGTTTGTTGAAGTTGAATTGGCTATTTAGTTGAAATTGGTTGTTTAGTTGGAGTGGTCATTTGGCATGTGGTTTGCTAATAAAATGACAATATTTTGCCAAAATGCAACCCAGTTTTTCGACTACTACAGTCAGAAAATGTGCACAGAAATAATAAATTTCCAACTACAGTAGTTGGAAACTTTACAAAAACTTTCCAAAAACATTCCAGAAAATTCAATATTCCAACTACTGTGGTCGAAAAATAAAATAAAAATAATTAAAAAATAATTATTATTTATATAATATTACGACTATAGTAGTGAGAAATATTTTTTAAAATAAATAATTATTTTATTATTTTTCCGACTACTTCAGTCGGAAAATAGCTCACTTTTTCCATTTTTGGCGGAAAACAATTTCCGAATAGTCGGAAATTTTTTTCCGACGAACTTTTTTCCGACTACCGTAAATGAGTTGGAAAGTAGTCGAAATAGGTTCTTTTCCGACTATTTTGGTAGTCGAAAAATAGCGAATTTCTAGTAGTATTCCGGCATATTATGTTAAAACTCCAGCACATTATGCAATTCCAGCACACTATGTTGGATGTCATATGTAAATAATTCGAACTCCGACATATTATGCTGAAATATTTCTGGATTTTTAAGGGTATTTTTGTTCAGATTTTATCTGTGCATGAAAAAGTGACTAAATTTTAATTACTTTTGAAACTGTGGCTATTTTTCAATTATCAATTGTAAAGCAATTTCTGATTTGTTTCCATAGAATATAGGCAAGCTACGTTGGGACCAATTAGCTGGAGCTACTCGAAATTGCGATATTTCTGCAAAATCTTCAATGAATATATATAACGTTAAGAGAAGAAGTGTATATATCTAATAAGTTAATATCTGTAGTCCATTAAATATACTTATACTCTTAATCTTGATATAATTATTATTACAATAACAAAATAATAATATATCCAATATAATCGTGTGTGCATACCTTACCCATACCTTGTAGAGATAGACAGGTTATTTTCAATAGACCCTAAACTAAGGAAAGCATGAGCATAACAGTAATGACAAAATTGGTAAGAAACAACAATAAGAAGCCATGAAAAAGAAGCCTTAATAACATCAAGATAGTAGGATGATCGAAGTGAAAGAAATAACCGGTGGTAATAGAAATCTAAGACCAATAAAATATGAGAGTTTGTAAACTACTGGTATGGACAAGGAAAACACTCCACTATCTAACCTTCTAACCAAATCATCGACCTCCACACCTTCGTATCAAGGGTCATGCCCTCGGTAAGCTGGAGCATCACTATGTCTTACTTAATCATTGCTCCCCAATACTTTTGCAGCCTACCTCTACCTCTCCTTAGGCCCTCCAAGGCTAACCTCTCAAACATCCTTACTCGGGCATTTATACCTCTCCTTTTCACATGTCCGAACCATCTAAGTCCCAGTTCCCGTATCGTGTCCTCCATAGTGGCCACACCCATCTTATCTCGAATAACTTCATTCCTAAATTTCTCTATCCTAGTATGCCTGCATCCATTTCAACATCCTCATTTATGCTACCTTCATCTTATGGATATGCGAGTTCTTGACTAGCCAACACTCAGTCCTATATAATATAGTCAGTCTGACTACCGCTCTGTAGAACATACCTTTAACACCTTCTTATCATACAAGGGTATATTGTAACGACCCGACCGATCGTTTTGAGCCCTAACACGTCGTTCAACGGTTTGAGGCCTTGAGTAGATTCACTTCAGGTATTTTTGACTTGTACTTCTGGCCGGAATTGAATTTCGAAAAGTTCAGAGTTGATTTGGAAAGAAAAGTTTAATTTTGGAAGCTTTAAGTTGGAGGAATTGACTAAGGTTTGACTTTTTAGCAAATGACCTCGGAATCGGGATTTGAAGTTGGAGTAGATTTGTGGTGTCATTTGTGACTTGTGTGCAAAATTTGGACTCAATCGGATGTGATTTGATAGGTTTTGGCGTCGGTTGTAGAAATTGGAAGTTTCAAAGTTCATTAGGCTTGAATCCATGTGCGATTCGTGTTTTTGATATTGTTTGAGGTGATTGGAAGGTTTGCCTAAGTTCGTATTGTATTATAGGACGTGTTGGTATATTTCGTTGAGGTCGCAGAGGCCTCGGGTGGATTTCGGATGGTTAACGGATCAAGTTTTGAACTTAAAGAATTTTGCTGAAGTTGGCAGCTTCTGGTGTAATTGCACCTGCGGAGTGGGCACCGCAAATGCGAACCCGCAGAAGCCAGAAGGATACCGCAGAAGTTTTCAAATAGGAAGCAGGCAGAGGTCGCAGGTGAGAGGTCCTTTCCGCACCTGCGTGTCTGCAGATGCGGTGCAATTGGCGCAGAAATGGGAATGAGTGGGGAGGCTATTCCGCAGAAGCGGATGCTTTTGAGCAGATGCGCACCCGCAGAAGCGGGGTTGAGACCGCAGAAGTGGTTGGTCGGCAAGATTGAACTCCGTAGAAGAAGATGGTAGACCGTAGAAGCGGTGCCGCAGATGTGGCTAGTGAACCGCAGATGCGAAAAATCGTCTGGGCAGAAGGTTCTTTTAAAAATGGGATTTGGCCTATTATCTCTCATTTTCACTTGGTTAGGGTGATATTTAAAGAGCTTCAAGGGGAGATTCTCATCAAGCAACACAAGGTAAGTGATTCCCGCCTATTTCAAGTTAAATACTTGGATTATATATAGATTTTAACATGAAAATTCATGAAAAATTAGTGAAAATTTGGGATTTTGGTAGAAAACCTAGAAATTGGTATTGTTGGACATGGAATTGGGAATAAATCATATATTTGAGTTCGTAGTGTTATGGGTAATAATTATCTTCGAAAATTTTATTAATTTTCTAAGCGGAGTTGGAAATTATCATAAATTAATTTATTATGAGTATTAGAGTATATGTTCATGGAATATCACATTTATTTACTAGTTTTGGAGCGACGGGCGCCGATTTGAGTTGTTAAAAAAGCTTTGGAGCCGGTTATAGAAATTCGGAGCGAGGTAAGTCTCTTTTCTAACCTTGTAAGAGGGAACTAACCCATAGGTGAATTGATTTAATATGTGCTTCTATTTGTGGGGATTGCGTACACAAGAGTTGATGAGAGTCCATACGTAGCTACTAATTATGCTTATATTCGGGTAGTCTAGGACCCAAATTATGTTATACTTATGATGTTGCACCCTACTTGTTAATTTAATTGCTTAAATCACATTGTAACTTGATAATGGAATTGAAAAGGTTAAATTTCATTTACTTGAGTTTTGGACGGGTCACTTGACCGCTAATGGGAATTGGTATTTCTTTGAATATTAGCCTCTTAATAATCTTGAATCATTTGTTTATAAAGTATTTTCTCTTCTCGTGGAGAGGGCCGAACTCCCCAGTAGGAGATAGATACATATATGGTTCGTGCCGTTCGACCCTCGGCAATGCATAGTTTATATATTTGTATATTGGATCGGACCGTACGACCTCGGCATAACTCGTGCGTAATAATTCTTGGAGTCCAATTATAATTGATATTGTTTCATTGACCTAAGAGATTGATTTGTTAAATGATGAAAATTAATTTGGGATTTACTATCAGTGTAAGGATTGTTTATTTATTTCTTGTTATTGAGTTTTCAGTTATATTTACATAATCCATGCTTAATTATAATTTCAGAATTTTATTGTTAGCCCATAGTAGGTGTCGAAGTCGACCCTCATCACTACTTCTTCGAAGTTAGACTAGATACTTACTGGGTACACGTTATTTTACGTACTTATACTACACTTGCTGCATATTTCGTGTAGGTACATATATGTCTAGTGGTCTTGTGGGCTCAGAGGCGCGTCTATTGCGGGGATTTAGGTGAGTTGCATCCCACGTTACGAGTCTGCAATACACAGAGTCTCCATCAGAGTCATTTACATTCTCCTATCTAATTTGTATTCCACACAGATGTTGTATTTTATTATATTTCCTAGTTTATGCTCATGCACTTGTGACACCAGGTTTTGAGGGTTCCTACTGGATGTTTAGTATAGTAGTTCACATAATTATCATCATTTCACCCTGTAAATTCTATTTCATACTATTTAATTAATTGAAGTTATGAGAATAAAAATGAGTAATTAAGTAGATCAATCATCGTTGGCTTGCCTGACGGTGACTTTAGGTGCCATCACGACCTATAGTGTATTTTGGGTCGTGACAACTTGGTATCAGAGCGTTAGGTTCACTTAGGTCTCACGTGTTATGAGCAAGTCTAGTAGAGTCTTGCGGATCGGTACAGAGATGTTTGTACTTATCTTCAAGAGGCTACAGGACTGTTAGGAGCGCTTCCCTTATTGATTCCTCATGGTGCGATTTCGGGAAAGCTATTATCATCGCCTTGCGAAAGGATGTTCTTTTGTTCCAGCTCAGTATCTGTATTTCCTATGGTTTCGAGACTGTGCACGGATTGCTACGATGTCTATGCGTTGTTATCGCACAATGTTGGTATAATGGTAGGGTACTCGTTTATGTGTCGAGGCAGTGAATGACTTGAAAGAAGGATTTCTCAGCGCATCATGTAGAGGTGCAGTGTTTCATTCCAGCAAGGGAAAGATAATCGGTCTAAAAACGTCTAGGTTTGGGTTGATGGAGTAACGAGAATTGGTATTTTTGAGCATGGTAGAATTTTCATCTGTGATGTGGTGTCGATGTCCTTGTTTGAATGTAATAAGGTTTGCCGGTATTATGGTCTTATTTGATTTGCCTTTGGGGCAGGGTGTTGTGAAATGATGCCAGAGAAGCGGTTGTCAGAGATAACAGTGTGTAGAGGCTTTGGGGTCAAATTGGTGTTTCTAATGTTGATTTCTCGAGAAAGATGACCTTCTAGGAGGTTTAGACTTTGAAGAAATTTATTTGTTCAGGTGCTACGAAAATTGATTTATATTTGATACAATAATAGGGTAGGGAGGTATGAGGAAGGACATGACGTGTGGTGTCTCGCGGTGGTTGAATTACTAGCAGATGGTCTAATCGAGTAAGAGTGGCCGATTAGCATATGAATTCCGTGGCAGGATAGCCGCGTGCCTTGAGAGGAGTTTAGAGCAATTTAGAAATCATGGTAGGCAGTGACTAGGCCTACGGATTGTACTTGGGATGGTGGCTACTGTACTGAGGAACATTTAATATGGCATGAAGGAGTTTGCTTGAAATGAAAAGTGTGTGAAAGCTTGATTATTGATTTGGATGCAATGTGATTTCGGGTTGAAATGTACTGTCGGACGTTCAGTTGATGTCAATGGGGAAGGAACAGACTTATACAGTTGGTGGGCGAGCTTGGGCTCAGGAGAACTTACTGATTACGTGGTAGTTGTATCCAGTGCAGCATCGTTGGAAGATGTTGGTAAGGAATTCCATTGGTGGGTTATCTCCTGCGAGCAGGTTAGCGGTTGTGTGATGTTGATGAAGCTTCTGTGAAGAATACTACTTGCTACCCGGCAAGAGGTCGAATACGTGATTATGACTGATGATTCAGAATG
The DNA here is from genome assembly GCA_000715115.1 of Nicotiana otophora. Classification (NCBI taxonomy): domain Eukaryota; kingdom Viridiplantae; phylum Streptophyta; class Magnoliopsida; order Solanales; family Solanaceae; genus Nicotiana; species Nicotiana otophora. The sequence continues at coordinate 26,510 of AWOL01S0003811.1, read as the reverse complement.
TTCATGAAGAGCTTAACGAAAGCGTTTGAGAAATTTGGTGGGCTAACGGAACAGGATCATGGTAATTGAGAAGGAGGAATCATTGTGGGCTCTACATTATGTGAGGGTAGCCTAAAACTAAGTAGGGGAGCCCCACCGTCTACGATTGGATCGCGTGGTTGTCTGCTTGTGCGGTTTCTAGTTATGGATGTGTTGGTGGATTATTAATGACTAAGAAAAGAAAATATCAGGAGTAATTCGAGCAAGGAACTTGATGAATATGTGCTATACTTTGCCTTATCGAATGAGGTGCACGTTTTAGGAAAACTCAGAGTTTATGCTTCTTGTGGATGTAAAGTACAAGGAAAAGAATTCATCCGGTTGCTTCTTTGATAGTGTGTTCATGTGCTAGTAGAGCGTTGAAGTTTGGTGATACTCGGGATCAGGTCAGAGTGGGTGACTCTCAGCAAAGGTTCTAGTGGGTTCACGAATTAACGTGCAGTGCCTAAGAATTTTGGGTCCGTCATGTGGTTAAGGATCGAGTCTTCACAATGGATTGCGAACGGGACTTGGAATATTCTATGTTATCATCGGGTATGCAGTGCATTATTGGAGGAAAGGAATAAATAGCCTCGAATTCGCGAAAGGTCTTGGAGAATGGGTGTACCAGTTGGAGGTGCTATTGAGCACATAAGGAGGGTATGAGATGGTTCATGAGTATGGATATGATGTGGTCTCGTGATTCGGGTCACTCGGGGTAAGTGCGAATTGAGTTCATTATGTTGTGAATGGAGCTATTATATTTATAAGTCAGGTCAAGAGTAAATTAAAAGAAGTTGGGTCGGTTAGTAGTAGATGAATTGGCACAATTGTGGCAATGATCGGTCTCGGTGTGTGATGTTATACATGTGGTTTGTGAACGTACGTGCGGGCTTGAAAACCACCATACCTTGATTGATTTGGGAGGTATTTGTTTCGAATGGCCTTGTTATGTAAATGGACTCCAGAAGAGTCATGACGGTTTAGATCATGGCTTAAGGTTTGAACTTTCTGCGGTTTGGGAATTCAGTTTCGTGTTGCATTTGTTCTTCTGAAATGAGCTAAGTGAAAGGTTTATAGCCAATGAATTATTTATTCCACTAGTAGTTCAAGGGTTATAGAGAATACACGTATCATCGTGTAGCTGCATGATGGGTGCAGTGAGCAGCATGGGAACTAGAGGTTGAAGGTCAAGGTTGATGTTCGGTGTTGATAGAATGTAATGAGCTCGGATGAGCAGGAGTGAATTCAGATGTTCAGAGTAAGCCAGTATTTTCTTTAGTGTCACCTGAGAATGGTGTTCTGTGGAAGAGGCTTTATGTATTGACTTGCGGATTTTGATTCACTTTACAGAATTTGAACGGTTTGGGGTATGGATGTGCAGACTTTGCTACCTGAGCGGAAGGTTGTGGGAGCATACCCCACGAGGAGATTTGTATAAGTGTGACATGTTAGTCACTTGATATTTAGGATTGAAACCAAGTATGGAGGTGATGGTAATATCGCAAATGCGAGAGTTTATGCCTGAGAGGCATTCTATTCCTTGGGTTGTGGACTGTGTGAGTTTGTTTCGGATTTGACGGATGTTCTTATGTATCATGGGAAGAGATTATTATGGATCCTTGAAAGGTTATCAGCCCAGTATGCTATGGTTAGAATCAGATTGAGGTCCGTTGATGGGTCTAAATGTGGATGTGTGCTCTACACCATGCCGGGTGTGTTCAATCAGCATAGCATTTCTTGTGGAGGAATCTTCGGGCATTTGATGTTATTTTCGTCGTCAGCTATTTCATGTAATACTCTATTGTGCCATGTGGGTTGTGAGACGACTTGATTATTCACACATGTGTTGAGGTCCCACATAGCTATGGTGTTATGTGAGCAGGATGGCACACAAGATGCAGATCATATATCGCACCTTAGTTGTGCTTGCATTTCGAAGTGTATGGCGCTACTCGTCTCCCAAGGATTTGTACTATTCACTTGGCGTGCTTGTGGTTGATATTCAGATATTTCGTAAGTATAAGTACTACAACTTGATGTGTGTTTTCTTTGATTGTTATGTGCGGATCGGGTGGCACGCCGCCACGGGTATGTTGTATGGATCGGGTTGCATGCCGCAACAGCATCACATTGGACCGGGTTACACGCCACAACAGTGTCACATTGGATTAGTTTGCGCGCCGCAACAGTGAGATGTTGTCACGACCCAAATCCAACTAGTCGTAATGGCACCTAACCCAACCCGCTGGGTAAGACAATTAACCACTAACCAATTCCAATAACAATTAATAAAGCAATTAAGTAAAGAAATATCTGAATCTAATACATTTCTCAAGAACAGGTAGTACAAATCATGAGCTTTTAAGAATAGAGTTTACAAAGCGGAAATGAAATAAATACATCGTCTGTTTGAAAAGTACATAAACAGAGTTTTATAGATCTAAGGCTACCACGAACAAGAGGCAGCTACAACCGGGACACAAGTACATCTTCAAATCCAGCTCCCATCGAACATAGAAACATCTGCACGCAAGGTGCAGAAGTGTAGTATGAGTACAAACAACTCCATGTACTCAATAAGTAACAAACCTAACCTTAGGTTGAAAGTAGTGACGAGCTAACACAAGGTCATGTACAATACCAATGCTCCACAACAGTTCATAACATCATAATACAGGTAATAAGAGATGTATCTCAGAAGTAAAAATGCTCAGCTCGTTCATAGTTCCAGAAAATAGTCATGCTTTTCAAGTATCTTAGTGAAAACCCAAATCTTTTACCGAAAATGCCAAAAGTATGAGTAAGTTTGAAACCTGTAATTTTTTCAAATATCTTTTCCACAATAAATAAAATATTTCATTTTTTTTTCCAGATAACAAGTGTGAAATACCTCTCTATGCCCACACATCAATGTGTGTAAAAGTCATGAATGACGTGATACCGTACAACATGAGGAAAACAAATGCATCCATATGCCTGTATATTATGTGTGTATGCCAATGTCATGTATCTCATAGATGAATTATGTACTCACACTCTCAGAGTACTCAATCTCACTGTCTCGCATCCTCTCTCATTATGCTCAATGCTCAGCACACTCAATCACTCAGTGCTGTACAATACCCACTGTGGCGTACCGCCCGATCCCCATATATATAACGACTGCGCTCATTGGGGTTGTGCAGACTCCGGAGGGGCTCCTTTCATCCCAAGCGCTATAATCTGCACGGACAACTCACGTGCCATAATATAAATATCTGGAATCACACGGATAACTCACGTGTCACACGGACAACTCACATGCTATAATATCAACATCTAGAATCGCACGGACAATTCATGTGCTGCACGGAAAACTCACGTGTTGTAGTGACAACATCCTCACAAACAGGCCCCCGACCTAACTCAGTCATCAATCTCTCTAGTCTCACTCACGGGCTCACAATGTCATGAAACTAGACCGACAACAATGATATGATGTATCAATAAATAACAGAGACTGGGATATTATATGAATGCATGAATATGACTAAGTACGAAATATCAATGCAATCAGTGAGATGCCAGTAAGAAATGACCACTATAGGTCCAAACAATATCGGCATAATGCCTAAACATGCTATCTAGCATGATTGAAATCTTAACTACTTTATCACATGGTTAAAATACGGATATAAACTAAGCATGACTACTATACAATTCCATAGAAAGAACAGAGTCCCAATTAACATAGTGCACACCCACACGCCCATCACGTATCATGTGTGTCACCTCAATACCAATCACATAATACGTATTTCGGGGTTTCATTCCCTCAGCACTAAGATTAGAAGAGTTACTTACCTCGAACAAGACAATACCAATGTCGAGCAAGCCAAATGATGCTCCAAAATGTTTTCCCGCGCGTTCCGACCTTCGAATGGCTCAAACTAGCCAAAAGCAACTCAAATACATCAAACAAAGCCCAAGGAAACAATTTCAAATGATAAAGATCGAATCCTTAATCAAAACCCAAAACCAACCAAAAATCTCACCCGGGCCCGTGCCTCAGAACCCAAGAAATCTCACAAAATCCGACAACCCATTCAATTACGAGTCCAACCATACTAGTTTCACTCAAATAAGTCTCCAATTCGATGTTTAGAACTCAAAAATTCATATTGAAACTTTAGGCCAAAACCCCCCAAAATTTCTCTTTAAATTCATCAACCAGTTGGTAAACATGAAGATAGATTCATGAAATATCACCAAAACAGAGTAGAGAACACTTACCCAATTCATATGGTGAAATTTTCTCCCAAAATCGCCTCAATGCGATCTTGAAAAAGTAAAAATGAAGCCAAAATTGCGAACCCTTGTATATAACATTCTGCCCAGCACTTCCGCATTTGCGGACAATTCGTCACACCTGTGACCACCGCTTTTGCGGAAACACTTCGCACCTGCACTGCCCGGCTTTCTTCACCATTTCCTCTTCTACGAATCATTGCCCGCATCTGCGCAATCGCAGGTGCGGAAATCCCATCGCACCTGCGACCTCTGCTAACACCCTCCAACTCCGCACCTGCGCTCGAGCTGCCGCACCTGCGGCATCGCATATGCGCCCAAATCTCCGCTTCTGTTGTCCTCCTCATCTAGCTCTGATCTCGCATTTGCGACGCCTTTGTCGCTTCTGCAGCCATCGTACCTACGCAAATCACCCGCCTATGCGATCATACCAGAACCAGCAGCCTTCAGCTTTGCACATGAAGTGAAAATGATCCGAACCTCGTCCACAACGCATCCGAGCCACTCGGGACCCCGTTCGAATAAACTAACAAGTCCATAACATAACACGGACCTTCTCGAGGCCTCAAATCACACATAACACCATCAAAATGATGAAGCGCACCTCAAATCGAAATCTATGAACTTTGAAACTTCGACTTCCACAACTGATGCCGAAACTTATCAAATTGCCTTTGATTGAACTCAAATTTTGCACACACATCACATTTCACATTATAGACCTATTCCAATTCCAGAATCGGATTCCGACCCCGATATTAAAAAGACTTCCCCCCATCAAACTTCCCAAAAAATCAACTTTCGCTATTTCAAGCCAAAATCAACCACAGACGTCCGAATCACAATCCAGACGCGCTCCTAAGTTCAAAATCACCCAAAGGAGCTAACAGAACAATCAAAGCCTCATTCCGGGTACAAATTCACAAAATATCAAACTTGATCAACTCTCCCAATTTAAAGCTTCAACAATGAAATACATTCTTCCAATTCGATTCCGAATAACCTGAAAATCAAAACCGACGATTCACATAAGTCATAACGCATCATACAGAGCTACTCATACCCGTAAACTACCGAGCGAAGTGCAAATGCTCAAAACGACTTGTCGGGTCGTTACATCCTCCCCTACTTAAACATACGTTCATCCTCGAACATGTCCAGAGTTTTTCTTAAAGCCATCAAACCGCCGTATAACCTTACCATGCACATATCCAGGGGTGATCCCACTTCATCCTATCCCATACAGGTTTGAAAACACAACATAAGCAAAATTTCTCAATTCAACCTAGCCCACAAGGCCTCGAATCTAATTTCCAACATCCGAAATTTCTTATAAGATATGAATCCTGCAACCTACACAATGTATAAGTCTGAACAAGTTGTACCAAAAGCCATAACCATAGCTCAAATAATCAAAACTCAAATACCACATAGCTCAAACGCTCGAAGCAATGATTTCTAATCACAGTAGCTGCTCAAAACAACCCGATGCCGGTAATAAACCTCATATCAAACAAGACTCCATTCTAAAACCTTCGTACACTACCGATGATAAAAGAAACACGTAGAAACTCGTAACCATTCATCAGATCCACCAGCCGTGGAGCTCTCTATCCTTCGACAAGAACCATAGAAAATTTCTAAGCCGACTTTCGATATTATCCTTCTAAGTATACCACAATCAAATCTGATAGCACCCATCCTAGACTTGATGAATTCATCTTATCAAATACTAGCTACTCTACTGACATGTCACACCAATACTATCTAAAACCGCAACCCGTGCAATCTGTGCACCAATAAGCATTATTCGAAATATATTCAATCATGAAAATGATTCAAACAAGAGAACTGTCCCGCAAGCTCGATGGGTACCACCCCAACGCAATGCTAAGAACCCATCACACACCGGAGAACCATAACACACGAATCTAACACAAAGGATCATATCTCAACATAACTGTGCCGCAATACGCGACCCCATCCAAACACTGATCCATATGAAATACCTCAGTCACCATGCTCAAAATCAATAACTACGCGCAATCCGACATAAAGTACTCATAGTGCATTACCATAACCATAGAGAATCAAATGACATAATGCCAGACGAACCCGAAAGAACATAACTAATGCACAACCATTCATGCATCACCCAAATACCCATCTCGCGCGAATTCAGCTATAAGGCCCCAATAGAACTGCACCATGGGTGCATACAACCAACGAATCATGACCCCTCGTAACATAGAAGAGTAACTCACCGAACATAACAGAACACAAATAAGCTCATCAACAACCGAATGACACATCCCTCAACAATAGCATTATGGAGCCAACCAATCCAGCTCGGTGTAGAATACACATCCTAATTGGGCCTACCAATGGACCCCCAACTCAACTCCGGGCAGCCACACATGGATACATAACCCTCTGAAAGCCCACAATAACCGAATCATAACGCTTACTACCATCTATCTAGCTTCGGCCATGACTTCACAGTCCACAACCATGAAAACAACCTGCTCTTGAGAACTCCCAGTCTCTAAATCCATAGAACACACGAATCTCATATCTGATCCCAACCCCCCAACCAGAATGTCTAACACATCTCTCATACACGAACATCCCACAAGGAATACTTCTAAAATTCTTCCGTGCCACATAGCAAAATTTAAATATAAGCAGTCGATCAATTAGGAGAGTGCCGCAATACCAATGAAGTATCTATAAATCAAAATACATTGCCCCTTATGAAATGTATACTCTTATCGGACCATACCGATTAGTAATATCATATACATAGTCATCTGAAATCGTCCATGCTGCCTACGAATAGATGTCCTTCCCTTCAAAACTGAATTGTGACCTTGCACATGCAAATCTCAATCCCACACAACACACCGCATCTACCATGCCATCTTATGAAGAGTACAAAAATCTCATAATCAACTCAGAGTTACAAGAAGGATATATACCCGATCAGTCAGAAACCTTCCATTTGATCTCATCCCGAAGAAAATCTCAATACGCAACATATTCCTTACGCCGGTAGGAAATATACTCCTCAAACCGTGGTAAAAACTATTGAGAACTCTTCGAAACCCATTTGCACACAACCAAGCTATCAGAACCGAATCTCTCTAACTCAACCTAGCCACGTAGGTTGCCAAGACCTAAGAGCATTGCCACAAAATATCTGTAGAGACTAGACACGTCATAAGTACCCAAAGAACTGATCATACCCATTACTGTGCTAACCCAACCTACTACCACGCTGTCATATTTCTCCAAGTCCTTTCCAAATTGCCATCAAATTGATACTTCTCCTTGCTATAACACCACGATCCCTAACCAAAATTCACCACACAAGAGACCCTAGTATTAAACCATAACCCCCTAAGGCCCATAAGTCGCTGACTCCCCTCTTAAGCACCCCAAGGCACCACAACCGAGACACCAACTCTAAAGAGATCTTATGTGGACTAAAACTATTTCTTTCACCTTCTTGATACTGAAATGCACAATCCACAATGATATAAAATGCCACAAGTCTCGACACCATCCAATGCAACTCCCAGTTTCTAGCCATATATAAATCTTGAAAATTCCAAATCGCTACATATAAATCTTGAATCCATTAGAACCTTTCTCGAGAGTCATCCACTCTACTAAATCTCAATTCAACCGAGTAAACGGACCGAATGACCTGTGCCCCATTAGCACACCAACACCCAAGGTAATAAAGAGTAACCCGCACTCCTAAGTAACCGAGCAAATTCCTACTCCATGTACACTACATCCTTTGCGAATAACCACTCAATTATTTTATGATTCCCATATACCCATAGAGTGTAATACAACCCTTATCTAGAAATGCCCTTACTCGAGTTATCCTCAATCTCAACTTCTGCAAGTCATAACTGATTCACCAGTATACCTCAAACCGATACCAATATAATACATAACCGTGCAATCCACTCGTCGATAGCAGACTCCCCAACTTGGCTCGAAGCCATAGAACAAAATAGTCGATAACATCACGATACCCATACTCTATTGCTGCCAGAATCCCGCTCTGAAATTCAACTAAATCCTTCGCAAATCCATGTAACACAAACCATATAATACCTCAAATCGTCTGCAAATCTCGCATTCACCCTTGTAATAGTCAAACCAACTCCCACAAGCGATCCAAACTCAAATTGCAATATAAATCATTCACTGGTAAAAGAGAACTCTCTACAAAACATCATAAGGACCACACAACCTCAAGACGCGTTGTAGGAGATAACCCGCCTGCTCTGCCTCAAACTAACATCTCTCTATACCCTTCCATAGTCACGACTACTAAGCAATCACTTAATCTTCTTGATTCTGAACTCGTCGACAAGACATGAGAATCTACTTCACTCCATAACTAAACAACATGAGAGATCTCTCAACACACCCATAACTCGAGACCATACACCAAATCAAGACAGAAATCAGACACCCCATAGTCCTTGCTACATCTCAAATAAACTCTTCTCATCACATTCGAACAATCTGAACACATCTCGCAGTCACATCATACTCACCACATAGTCCTTCTACCGCTAATCGAGCCACAAATTCCACTCATAGGAACACTATCGGACGTATAAGTCCCAAACACACGTGCTCACACAATCAAAATCTCTGTGCTCAAGCTACAGTCAAAACCTAGCCTCCAGTCCTCCAGACTGGCCCATCATAAGCAAATAGAAATCACATCTCGCACCCCATTCATAGAATCCCAAGGCGGTGATGCACAGCTGATACCGAGCGCTCGCATGCGCATACGAATGCGTGGAAGGAATTCAAAGAGTTACTCTTCAAGCTGAATCAATGTCGCACGATAAGGAAAGAAAGATGGGAAGTATATCCTAAATGTCCTGTGGCCTCTCGAAGATAGGTATGAACGTCATCATACCGATTCGCAAGACTCTGCTAGACACTTGCTCATGACTTATACAAACTATGAACCTAGAGATCTAATACCACGTTGTCAGGACCAAAAATTCGACTAGTCGTAATGGTACCTAACCCAACCTGCTAGGTAAGCAAATTAACCACTAACCAATTCCAATAACAATTAATAAAGCAAATAAGTAAAGAAATATCTGAATCTAATACATTCCCCAAGAACTGGTAGTACAAATCATGAGCTTCTAAGAATAGAGTTTACAAAGCGAAAATAAAATAAGTATATCGCATGTTTGAAAAGTACATAAACAGAGTTTTATACAACTAAGTCTACCACGAACAAGAGGTAGCTACAACTGGGACGCAGGTACATCTTCCAATCCAGCTCCCATCGAACACAACAACATTAGCAGACAACATCTGCACGCAAGGTGCAGAAGTGTAGTATGAGTACAATCGACCCCATGTACTCAATAAGTAACAAACCTAATCTTAGGTTGAAAGTAGTGACAAGCTAACACAAGGTCGGGTACAATACCAATACTCCACAATAGTTCATATCAGCATAATACAGGTAATAAGAGATGTATCTCAGAAGTAAAAATGCTCAGCTCGTTCACAGTTCTAGAAAATAATCATGCTTTTAAAGTATCTTAGTGAAAACCTAAATCTTTTACTGAAAATGCCAAAAATACGAGTAAGTTTGGAAGCTGTAATTTTTCCAAATATCATTTCCACAATAAATAAAATGTTTCATTTTCTTTCCAGATAGAAAGTGTGAAATACCTCTCTATTCCCACATATCAATATGTGTAAAAGTCATGAATGACGTGATACTGTACAACATGAGGAAACAAATGCATCCCTATGCCTGTATATCATGTGTGCATGCCAAAGCCATGTATCTTAGAGATGAATCATGTACTAACACTCTCAGTGGATGGTTTGAACCGGGAAAGGCTCGGTTGTTGGGTACCGATTTGGTACAGGATGCCTTGGATAAGGTCAAGATTATTGAGGTTCGACTTCGCACAGCTCAGTCTAGGAAAACGAGTTATGCCGACCGTAAGGTTCGTGTTGTTCCATTCATGGCAGGAGAAAGAGTATTGCTCCAGGTTTCACCTATGAAAGGTATAATGAGATTCAGAAAGAAGGGAAAGTATGCTCCATGCTCAGCACACTCAATCACTCAGCGTTGTACAATACCCGTTGCGGCGTGTAGTCCGATCCACATATATATGAGACTGCGCTCACTGGGAGTGTGCAGACTCCAGAGGGACTCCTTTCATCCCAATCACTATAATACGCACGGACAACTCATGTGTTGAACGGACAACTCACGTGCCATAATATAAATATCTTTAATCGCACGGACAACTCAGGTGCCGCACAGACAACTCACGTGCTATAATATCAACATCTGGAATCGCACGGACAACTCACGTGCTATAGTGACAACATCCTCACAAACAGGCCCCTGACCTCACTTAGTCATCAATCTCTCCAGTCTCACTCACGGTCTCACAATGTCATGAAATTAGCCCGACAACAATGATATGATGTATCAATAAATAACTGAGACTGTGATATGATATGAATGCATGAATATGATCGAGTACGTAATATCAATATAATCAGTGAGATGACAGTAAGAACCGACCATTATGGGTCCAAACAATATCGGCATAATGCCTAAACCTGATATCTAGCATGCTTGACAACTTAACTACTTTATCACAGATATCAACAAAGTAGGACCACTATACAGTGTCATGGAAACAACAGAGTCCCAATTCACATGGTGCACGCCCACATGCCTGTCACCTAGCATGTGCGTCACCTCAATACCAATCACATAACACGTATTTCAGGGTTTCATACCCTCAACACTAAGATTAGAAGAGTTACTTACCTCGAACAAGCCAATACCAATGCCGAGCAAGCCAAGCGATGCTCCAAAATGCCATCCCGCGCGTTTCGACCTCCGAACGGCTCAAACTAGCCAAAAGAAACTCAAATACATCAAATAAAGCCCAAGGAAACAATTTCAAATGATATAGATCGAATTCTTAATCAAAACCCAAAACCCGGCCAAAAATCACACCCGAGCCCGCGCCTCAGAACCCAACAAATCTCACAAAATCCGTAACCCATTCAATTGCGAGTCCAGCCGTACTAGTTTCACTCAAATCCGACTCCAATTTGATGTTCAAATTCAAAAATTCATATTATGAAACATTAGGCCAAAACCCCCCAAATTTCACTTTACATTCATCAACCAGTTGCTAAAAATGAAGATAGATTCCTGAAATATCACCAAAACCGAGTAGAGAAAACTTACCCAAATTCATATGGTGAACTTTGCTCCAAACATTGCCTAAATCCGAGCTTGCAAATGGGAAAATGAAGCAAAAATCGCGAACCCTTGTATAGAACATTCTGCCCAACACTTCCGCATTTGCGGACAATTCGTCGCACCTGTGACCACCGCTTTTGCGGAAACACTTCGAACCTGCGCATGCCCGGCTTTCTTCACCATTTTTGCTTCTGCAAACTACTGCCCGCATTTGCGCAATAGCAGGTGCGAAAATCCCATCGCACCTGTGACCTCAGCTAACACCCTCCAACTCCGCACCTGCGGCATCACATATGCGCCCAAATCTCCGCTTCTGCAGTCCTCCTCATCTAGATCTCATCTCGGATCTGCGATGCCTTTGTCACTTCTGCAGCCATTGTACCTCTGCAAACTACCTGCAGGTGCGATCATACCAGAACCAGCAGCCTTCAGCTTTCCACATGAAGTGAAAATGATCTGAACCTTGTCCAAAACTCATCCGAGCCACTCGGGACCCCGTCCGAATATATTAACAAGTCCAATAATATAACACGGACCAACCCAAGGCCTCAAATAACATATAACAATATCAAAACGATGAATCACACTTCAAATCAAAATCTATGAGCTTTAAAACTTCAACTTGCACAACCGATGCCGAAACCTATCACATTACGTTCGATTGACCTCAAATTTTGCACACACGTCACATTTCACATTACAGACCTATTCCAATTTCCATAATTTGATTCCAACCCCGAAACCTCCCGGTCAAACTTTCCAAAAATTTAACTTTCGCCATTTTAAGACAAAATCAACCACGGACCTCCGAATCACAATCTGGATGCACTCCTAAGTCCAAAATCACCCAACTGAGCTAATGGAACAATCAAATCCCTGTTTCGGGTTCAAATGCATAAAAAGTCAAACTTGGTCAATTTTCCCAATTTAAAGCTTCAACAATGAAATTCATTCTTCCAATTCGATTCCGAATAACCTGAAAATCAAAACCGATGATTCACATAAGTCATAATGCATCATACGAAGCTACTCATACCCATAAACTAGCAAGTGAAGTACAAATGCTCAAAACGGCCGGTCGGCTCATTACAGATGTTGAGCATGGTTCCTTGCACTTATTTTGTGTGCTTTGTTTTCATCCTTGAGGCAGGTTCATAGCGCCTATTAGGCCGTTTTATTCGTTATGCGGGCTGGGTAATTCCCCGTCAAACTTCGTTCTTCTTTATGAGTTATATTAGTGTTTGTAGCTTGCTGGTGCATTGTTAGTGTTATATGAGATTTTGGCAGTGTTTGAGATTCTATCACGGGAGCAGCTTATACTGGGTGGGACGAGATTATTAGACCTAATATTTAGTGCGATCGAATTTATATACGGCATATTAAAGGGCAAATATCATTATTTAGTTTAGAATGAAGTAATGGTCCTTGTCAAAAGAAGCGACTCCATGATTTGATTGATTCGGTAGGCAGTTATGAATTTCTATACATCTTCTCTGTCGTGTAATTATTGTGACGATTTAAATCGGGCTTATTTGTATTATGAGGTGTATTGCGGGCATCAGATTCGTAAAATTTCAGCTATTGTGGTTAAGGGATGTTATTATGGGAAACCGACTTATGTGGTGCGTGTTGTGATTTCCGCATAGATGCATGATCATATTTTGGTACAGTGGGTAGTGATTGGCACGACGTTCGTGTGTTAGAATCAGGCATTGTAGAGAAATGCGGAGGTTGGAATTTGGTTCTAAGGCTTATTGATTAAATAAAAAGGGAGAATCTTCAGTTTGGCTCGAGCTGATGTGTTCAACTGGGTTGTGGCAGCACGGGCAGGTGCACGAGGTGTTAAACATTGATTTTGGGCAACTTCGTAGCAGTTCTTAGCACTTCCGAAGACGAACATATATTTAAGTAGGAGAGAATATAACGCCCTGACAAGTCATTTTGAGATCTAGCGCGTTGTTTGGTGGTTTGAGGCTTTGAGTAGCTTCACTTCAGGTATTTTGACTTGTATGTGTGGCCGGAATTGAATTTCGAAAGGTTCGGAATGGATTTGGATAGAAAATTATAATTTTGGAAGCTTTAAGTTGGAGAAATTGACTAAGGTTTGACTTTTGAGTAAATGACCCCAGAATCGGGATTTGAAGATTCCAACAGGTTCGTATGGTGATTTTGGTCTTAGGAGCGGGTCTGAATTATGATTTAGAGGTCCGTGGTGGAATTTAGCTTGGAATGGTGAAAATTGATTTTTTGGGGATTTGACCAGGAGTAGACTTTTTGATATCGGGTCGGATTTCAAGTCCAGAAGTTGGAGTAGGTCAGTGGTATCATTTGTGACTTGTGTGCATAATTTACGGTCAATCAGATGTGATTTGATAGGTTTCGGCGTCGGTTATAGAAATTGGAAGTTTCAAAGTTCATTTGGCTTGAATCTATGTGCGATTCATATTTTTGATGTTGTTTGAAGTGATTTGAAGGTTGGCCTAAGTTCATATTGTGTTATAGGACTTGTTGGTATGTTTGGTTGAGGTCCCGGAGGTCAAGGGTGGATTTCAGGTGGTTAACAGATCAAGTTTTGAACTTAAAGAATTTTGCTGAAGTTGGCAGCTGCTGGTGTAATCGCACCTGCAGAGTGGGCACCGTAGATGCGAGCCTACAGAAGCGAGAAGGAGAATACAGAAGCGGTCAAATGGGTAGTAGGCAGAGGTCACAAGTGTGAGGTCCTTTCTGCACCTGCGTGTCCCCACATGCGGTGCAATTGGCGTAGAAGCAAGAATGAGTGAGGTGGCTGGTCCGCAAAAGCGGACGCTTTTGCGCAGATGTGCTCCTACAAAAGCGGTTGGTCAACAAGAGTGAACTCCGCAGAAGCGGATGGTAGACCGTAGATGCGGCTAGTGAACCGCAGATGCGAATAATAGTCTCGACAGAAGGTTCTTTTAAAAATTGGATTTGGTCCAATTTCTTTCATTTTCACTTGGTTGGGGCGATTTTTAGAGAGCTTCAAGGAGAGATTCTCATCAAGCAACACAAGGTAAGTAGAAAACCTAAAAATTGGTATTGTTGGATTTTGACCACGAATTTGGGCATGGAATTGGGAATAAATCATATGTTTGAGTTCGTAGTATTATGGGTAATGATTATCTTTAAAAATATTCAGAGTCCGAGCACGTGGGCTCGAGGGTGAGTTTATCAACTTTCCGAGCGGAGTTGAAAATTGTCATAAATTGATTTATTATGAGTGTTAGAGTATATGTTCATGGAATTTCACATTTATTTACTAGTTTTGGAGTGACGGGCGCCGGTTTGAGTTGTTAGAAAAGCTTTGGAGCCGGTTATGGAACTTCGGAGCGAGGTAAGTCTCTTTTCTAACCTTGTAAGAGGTAATTAACCTTTTAGGTGAATTGATTTAATATATGCTTCTATTTGTGGGGGCTGCGTACGCACGAGGTGACGAGAGTCCGTACGTAACTACTAATTATGCTTATGTCCGGGTAGTCTAGGACACAAATCATGTTATACTTGCGATGTTGCACCCTACTTATTAATTTAATTTCTTAAATCACATTGGAACTTGATAAAGGAATTATAAAAGGTTAAATTTTATTTACTTGAGTTTTGGACGGGTCACATCACCGTTAATGAAAATTGGTGTTTCTTTGAATATTAGCCTCTTAATAATCTTGAATCAGTTATTTATAAAGTATTTTCTCTTCTCGTGGAGTGGGACGAATGCCTCGGCAGCAGATAGATGCATCTATGGTTAGTATCGTTCGACCCTCGGCAGTGCATAGTTTATATAGTTGTATGTTGGATCGGGCCTTACGATCTCGGCATAATTTGTGCGTAATAAATCTTAGAGTCCAATTATAATTGATATTGTTTCATTGGCTTGAGAGATTAATTTGTTAAATGATGAAAATTAATTTGGGATTTACTATCAGTGAAAGAATTATTTATTTATTTTTTGTTATTGAGTTTTCAGCTGTGTTTACATAATCCATGCTTAATTTCAATTTCGGAATTTTATTGTTAGCCTATAGTAGGTGTCGAAGTCGACCCCTCGTCACTACTTCATCGAGGTTAGACTAGATACTTATTGGGTGCACATTATTTTACGTACTCATGCTACACTTGTTGCACATTTCGTATAGGTGCATATATGTCTAGTGGTCTTGTGGGCACAGAGGCACGGCTATTGCGGGGACTTAGGTGAGCTGCATCCCATGTTACGAGTACGCAACACACAGAGTCTCCATCAGATTCATTTACATTTTCATGTCTAATTTGTATTCTAGATAGATGTTGTATTTTATTGTATTTCCTAGTTGATGCTCATGCACTTGTGACACCGTGTTTTGGGGGTTCCTACTGGATGTTTATTATGGTAGTTCTATTTCATACTATTTAATTAATGGAAGTTATGATTTCAAAAGGAATAAAAATGAGTAATTAAGTGGATCAATTATCGTTGGCTTGCCTGACGGCGGCGTTAGGCTCCATCACGACCAATAGTAGATTTTGGGTCATGACATATATATACTTGTTAGGATGCTTGGATGAGGTACCAAGGGGTTGGAATGAGTTTCAAAGTGGTTTTGGATCATTTTATGCTAAGATTGGATTGTTTATTTTCTAATGCACAACAGTGCATCGCGATAGCGTGGCTAACATTGCGATCGTGTAGAAAGAGTATGGGTTGGGGGAGTGTGTGCTTCACGGTCGCATGGGAAGGTTCGTAATCAC
Source organism: Nicotiana otophora (assembly GCA_000715115.1). Classification (NCBI taxonomy): domain Eukaryota; kingdom Viridiplantae; phylum Streptophyta; class Magnoliopsida; order Solanales; family Solanaceae; genus Nicotiana; species Nicotiana otophora. The sequence continues at coordinate 10,159 of AWOL01S0003811.1, read as the reverse complement.
GTAGCTCTGGAAGTTGGTGAATCGTCGTCGCAAGAGGGGTGTCTACGTTCGTGTAGCAGGCTAGTCAGTTGGCCTTTGCGATCATATGTGCGTAGTCGCGGTCGCGGTCGCGTAAAAGGACTTCAGGCGGTGGACCTCTATGCTTCGCGATTTCATAAGCTATTGGCCATTATCGTGATGTTTAAAAATTGCTCGCAGAGGTATTTTATCTCCAAATTTTGGGATTTAGCTCTTTTTCACCATTTTTTAGTTTTGGAGAATAAGAGGACAAGATTTTGAAGAGGGGTTTCACTACAATCTTGAGGGTAAGTAATTTGTATTTAGATTTGATCATATATCTTAACTCCCGATGGATTTATATACCTAAAATATGAAATTTAAGAGTGAAATTTGGGGTTTTTTCTACAACTTAAGAGAGTATATTTTGAGAATTTGAACACTGAATTGAACTCAAATTTGGAAACTAATCATGTATTTGGACTCATAGGGTTATGAGTCAACTAGATCTAGCCTTAGACTCGGGTTGTGACCATGTAGGCTCAGGTTGACTTTTGTTGACTTTTTGAAATTTGATTAAAAATTAAAATTTTATTGTTCGCAATTGATTTTATTATTTTATTTGACCTCGTTAAGTATGTTTTGGCTAAACTAGTAGTATTTGGAGGTCACGAATAGAGGGAATGGCTTATTGGAGGCTGAAGCTTATTACAGAAGAGATAACTATCTTGCCTAATCTTTATTTGAGGGAAATTACCTTAGGAAATAACCTTGTTTTCTAATTGTAATGTGTTGGGGACAACGTATATACAAGGTAACGAGCGTATATGAGGGTGTCATGGTTTATTCATTCTCGGGGTAGAATTTAGACTTCTTTGTGTTTTGTTTGGTTGAGTGTTTTTCTTGACTTATACTTTATTTGATCGTATGACTATGCGAGCCTATTTATTCATGCTAGAGATCATGTTTAGACTTGTGATATCTTTATTTATCATGATGGAATATTCTTGAGATGTTGATATACTTGATTCATCTGTAGTCATACTTCACATCTTGAATACACATATGTACCTCTATTTATTATGTCCTTGTGTATATTGTTTGTTATTTCTTGAGCATATGCTTACTCTCTTGGAGGTGATGATCTTGATGCATAATGATATGATTATGGCATATTTGGATATTTGAGTGGATTGGTATTTGATATGGCATGAGTTTTATGCCGTTCGGTTATTGTTATTGCATGAGGTTTCTACCATGTAGCTTGTGGATATGGATCCTTCCCTCCTACCTTTGCCCTCACATGTTTCTCTCTTGGTGACGTACACAGAGAGTTGTAAGACACCGATGAGTGTCAGTTTGTGCTGATATTGGTTGATGAGTTAAACATAAAGGTGGAAACTTGATCTCATAAGTGAATCATTTATCTCATATCATGCATTCTATATCATTTTTATATATATCTTCTAATATGCTACTTGATGCCTCTATTATGTGCATTGATTATGATAGGCGAGATAATACGATTCATGATTTAAATCTCTAATTCATGGTATATATCTTTCCATTGCCTTGCTATGTATATGCATGAACTATACATGTATATTTATTAGTGAGTATTATTTGACTTGAACTTCGTCATTACTTCACCGAGGTTACTCTTGATATTTACTAAGCACACGTTGTTTTGTACTCATACTACACTTCTATACATTTTTATGCAAATTGTTGAATTAGCACTAGTGGATCTCAAGAGGGTGCCATTTGCTGACTTAGGACACTCAAGGTGGTACTGCTTGATCGATCGTAGACCCTTGAAGTCACCTTCTTCTTATTATATATTGTTTATGTTATTCAAACAATACTCTTGTATTTATGATACTTAGTGGTATTTTCGCTTAGTAGCTCATGACTTCGTACTACCGGTTTTTGGAAGTTATTTGTAGTATTTTTTGCTTGAGTTGTTTTGAGACTTATTATGATTTATTTATGTCAAGATAGCTAATCATATCTTGTTATGCTTGAATTTGGTTGATTATGACTGTTGAATTGCCTAGCGAATTGGCTTAGGTGCCATCACGACCATGATATGATTTTGGGTCATAACAAATACTCCCGAACAGCAATGCCCAAAGTCCCAAAATATCATTGAAACCCATTGGAGGCCTCAAAACATTCAACAACACACAATAATACAAAAAGGGGATGAATTTTAACGTTATTTATACTTATGATCTCATATCTAGTTTGCGTTAGTTGTATATCATTTCTCTACTTATATTGCTTTGATAGTCTATGTGCACTACCAACCATATTTAAAAAAATTCACAGGTAAGCTTGGAGAGTGAGTCGATGATATTACTAGGTCTTTTAGACTCACAGTTGCGCAGTTTTAGTAAAGGGCAATCTAGATGAGGAGTAGTAATTCTAACTTTGATATTAGTCTAGTTGAGTTGAGCCACTACTAGTCGTATGACAACTTCATCTACTAGGAGACGTTATTACTTTCTTTATTTCAAGCTGCATTTTTATCGTATGAGACAACCTTAATAGAATCTCTCTCGTATCTAGTTCTATGTTTTCTATATGTTTTATCTTAAAGGGTTCGCCTAATAGGTAGTGGCTCGTTGGCTGCTTGTCACTAGATCTAGATTTAGGTCATGATATCTTCCTAAGGCAAGCAAGAAAGAAGTTTTCATATTTTTCTACAAAGGATCTTAAATTGGGAAGGGAAAGATCAAGTGGGCAACTCAGATGAAAGAAAAAGATCAGTCCAACAATTTAATGGAAGTGTTATGATCAGGTTAGTTGTAATCTCATTAGCACATCAATTTGGATATTCCCTGAAACCTATCCAAATCAACCCTTATCAAACCAAGCCAAATGATTAAGCTCAAATACCAACTTATAAGTTTGTCACGACTCAATCAATTTTTAGAAAACATCACATTTTTTCTTTCATTTTGTGTCAAAACAACAAAAAATATTTTACATTTTCCATTTAAACAAAAAAGTAAAAATAAATAAGGAAAAGAAACCTTGTTTTTCCTATCTTTTTCTTTCCGGTGTGCATTTGGCTTGTGTTGTAGTGATACAATCATGTCACTACTCTTTGCTTTTATTCACCAAAAGAACACATTACCTAGGTAGATCCTACTTATACCTTGGGAATGCATAACCTAGATAGATTCTCCTCATCACCTAGGAAATTTATAACTCAGGTAAATCCTTCTTGTCATCTAAGGTGCACATAACCCAGGTAGATCATTCCTCTCACTTAGTGTATATATAACCCAGGTAGACCCTACTTATATAAAACACATAATTCAGTTAGAATGTATTTCACCTTGGAGATTTTGCTTAACGAGGTAGAACCCATTTAACCTACTATAAAGATCCAAGCTATCTTTTTGAGTATTTGTGTTCTGTTCTATGGTTTGAGACTTCCTATAGGTCATAGTACTTAAAGTTATATTCATGTTTTGGGACCTTGGATAAGTTGATATAGTGTTATTGGACATATGCGAATTATTGGTTTAGGACACGAGGGGCTCCGTGGCTTTTTAGAGCCTTTGAAACAAGTTTTTCCAGCTGTTGCAGGTCCAAGAACGGGCCATAGTACGACAAGCACCAGGAAAGTGCAGACTGCATAGTGGTCCGCAACACAGGAACAAGGTACAAGTTTTTGGTATAACTTCACAAGTGTATATCTCACAATAAGTAACAAATTGGATATGATTCAAAAACAAAAATTGTAGCTCTTTGAGTCACGCTTTTTATTTTTTTGCCGACATCCTATTTTCGAAGTGACGCTCCATCACCATAGCCAAGGAAGATCTTTACATGAAGTAACAATGCTAACTGTAGTTAGGATTAATAATGTCTAATTTTGGGGTTTTATTATTGAATAACACTTTAGAATAATACATTTGATAAAAGTTTGGAGTGTTATGTTATATAAGGAGTATTCTGTGTAACGACCCGATAGTCGTTTTGAGTTTTAGCATGTCGTTCGGTGGTTTGAGAGCTTGAGTATCTTCATATTAAGCATTATGACTCGCGTATGAGGTTGGTTTCGATTTTCGAGACGTTCGAAATTGATTTGGAAGAATAATTCTCACTTCGAAAGCTTTAAGTTGGAAGAGTTAACCAAGATTTGACTTTTGTGTAAACAAGCTCGAAATCGGGATTTGAATGTTCCAATGTATTTGTAAGGTGATCTCAAACTTGTGCATATGTTCGGGTTGAGTATCGGGTAGTCCGGGAGCAATTCAGTGCTTATTGTCAGAGGCTAGCATTTTGAAGATTTTTGAGTTTCCTAAGTTTGACTTGGAATGGAATTTGTTGTTATCGGATTCTGGTTTGTATTCCGAGCCTTGGGACAGGTTCATGTTGTCATATTGGACTTATGTGTGAAGTTTGGTTCCATTCCAAGGTGTTAAAGAGTGATTCAAACACTTGAGTTGCATACTAGTTAAGTATAAGAAAATGAGTTGATCACGGTTAAATAGTAGACTTAACAAGCTTGGATTCATGATTTAAACGTTTCAACAGGTTTGTATGATGATTTTGGACTTGTCCGCAAGTTTTGGTTAGATTACGATGAGTTTCGGATGAGTTTGGATTGTGTCGCGCTCTTATTTGATGTTTCGACGTCGTTTGTTGGTCATAAAGGGTACTATATTGAGAAAAAGACCTTTGATTTGTGATAAGATTTAATCATTGGATTCTTATCATAATTACGGAACCATAGCATCAAGAATCGTCGAATTTCGAGATCGTATAATAGAGTTATGCTCATTTTCATGACGGGAAAGATTACTGATTTGTGCTGCGAACTTTTGTTCTTCATGAACGCGTGAGAGGTCTCGGGAACGTGAAGAAGGAATTTTGGGTTGACTGGTCAACGTGAAAAATTGCTCTTCGCGAAGGCGATGAACAAAAATCACATGGACAATGTTTTAAATTGGCATACCTAGTATTTTAGTATTTTGAGCATATCTTGAGTTCTAGAGCTCTGCTTCAGGTGACTTTCACGACGTTGTTCTCGTATCCACAAGGGGGTTCAGATCATTTGGCATTGGTTTAAGGCATTAGAGAGGCGTTGGAGCCGATTATAGAATTTCGGAGCGAAGTAAGTCTACTGTCTAACCTTGTGAGGGGGAATTTACCCTGTAAGTATTTTATTGTTATGTGTTACGTATTGTGGGAGCTACACACGTATGAGCTAACGAGTACCTGTGCATTTTCTAGAATTCCTAATTATGTCCGGGTAGACTTAGATTCACGCTCATGCTTTAATTGTAATATTTGAGTTATTCTTGCATGTTTAAATGCTTTAATTCACATTATTGTCATGACCCGAAATTTCTAACCACAGGATCATGATGGCGCGTGACATCTACTTGCTAGGAAAGTTGTCGTTATTAAATTAACTAACCATGTTTTAACAATTAACACGAAGTAAGGATATTTAACGATAAATAAACTCAGAATTTAACACACTGTTAATAGAAATAACGCGATGCTCACTACTACCAGAAATCCGGAGTCACAAGTACATATATAGTCTGAAGCAAAGTACAATTGTTTTAAACTAGATAAACAGTAGAATAGATAAAGAAGGGGACTTCAGGGCTGTGGAAACCGTGCAACTATACCTTAAGTCTCTAATACAACTAAATCCGACCAGGACACCTCTAGACACCATTGGGACCAACACCAGTATCTGTACAACAGGTGCAAAAATGTATCATGAGTACAACCGATCCAATGTACTCCATAAGTTTTGAGCCTAACCTCGACGAGGTAGTACCTAGGCTATGAGAAGACGCCTACTTGAAACCTGTACGGATATATGTGTAGAGCAACAAAATAATAGGTATGGCAATTAAAAACATTAACTGGGAGGGGACATGCGAAAGGGGGAATATGTAAGAACGACAAGTACGAAATCACCAAATAACATCTTCTGAAATAAGCAACCATGTAACCAAGTAAATCATCTGGTAATTAAATAAGGCAATGAAATAAAAATGGCACCCCATCTCCATTCGTGCTTTTACTTTGGTCCTCATCATGTAATATCATAAAGAAATGGTACAGCATCACGCTTCGTGCTTTTACTCTAAACCTCCCATAATATGTTAAATGATGATAAGCAATCAAATTCACGGCATCACCCTTCGTGCTTTAATCCTCACAACCTCTCAATAGATAATAATGAATGAAAATAAGACACGACAACACCGTTCGTGCTTTTCGCTCTTCCTCACCAAACAACAATACAAAACCGAGTTAATAATGCGAGGAAAGAAGCAATTTCACTTCAATTATAGTGCTATGATAACAACTCAACTTCCAAAATTCCCAACATCTTTAAAGTAAACAATAAATACGAGGAGGATAATTAAAGAGGTAATAATCTAACCTAAGCATGGAAAACATAGGGAAAGAAACAACATAATACAATAAAATAATTTCCACCCGCATTCTACAACCCATTAACAACGTATATATTCTTGTCACCTGACATATATGTCATCCCCGCACATAATACACGTAGAAAATAGACTAACAAGTTCTAACCCCTCAAGTCAAGGTTAACCACGACTCTTACCTTGCTCCGCAATCAAATCAAGGCAAAACCATGGCTTTTCCTTTAGAATTAGCCTCCAAACTAATAAAATCTATCCAAATGCTCAAATAATTCCAAATAAGCTTTAAAAACTACCCACAAGTGAAAAAGATTCAATCTTTAATTATTCTAGAAAAAGTCAACAAAAGTCAACCCCGGGCTCGCTTATTCAAAACCCGAAATTCAAACCAAAACCCAATTACCCATTCACCCCCGAAGCTAATTATGTGTTTTATTTCGAAATCTTACCTCAATTTGAGGTCTAAATCTGAATTTCTCAAAATCCCCAATTTCTACCTAAATTTCTAATTTCTACCCTGAAAAATCCTAGATTAAAGGTTAAAATCAATGGGTTATTATGGAAATGTAATAAAACAAGTTAAAATTTACTAATCAATGATGTTGGGATGAAAAGTCTCTTCAAAATAACCTCTAGGCCGAGCTCAAACTTAAAACTGGCTCAAATCTTGTCTTTTTGATGTTTTAATATTGGGCGTCAGGTGCTCTTCGCGTTCATGAAGCACCTGGCGCGTTCGCGAAGAATAACAGCCCAAATGGCCTACGCATTTGCGATGAACCCTTTGCGTTCGCGAAGGCTTAACCCCTCTGGCCTTCGCGTTCGCAAGCCAAGGCTCGCGTTCGCATAGAGTAATATTCCAGCCTTCCCTCAGGTCGCCAAAATGCTTCACGTTTGCGAGAGGATGGTCCCATTCGAGAATGGTAAGCCCCCCACTACTTCATGTTTGCGACCCAGTCCGTGCGTTCGTGAAGAAATATTCTGCCCTAGCCCAAATTTCCCCTTCACGATCACGAAGCACGTCACCCCAATATCTTTCATATAATGTAGTCCTTAGGGCTAAATACCCTCAAATCCAAGTTTAGATGTGTTACTTACTTCAAAGTGCCTAACTCAATGCTCCAACAAACACTTGCCTCGCGAATCGGCCTCAGAACGACTCAAATCTAGTCACAAACAACTTAATATAATCAATACAAGCTATAGGAATCGATTCCATATGATAAGGCTAAGATTTTTAACCAAAATAAAAAAGTCAATCCAAAAAGTCAACCCTAGGCCCGCCGCTCGGAACCTGACAAAATTTATAAAATCAGAACTCCCAATCAATTATGAGTCCAACCATACCAAAATCATCCAATTCCACCCAAAATTCAAGCCTCAAATTTCCAAATCTTACTCTCCAATACATAGTCCAAAAATCCCCAAATTTTACCTCAAACACACGTAATCTAGTTGTAAACATCAATAGGTATTCAATATTTCTGGACAAAGGTGATCAAAAGTCACTTACGTCTTGAATTATAGCCAAAACCCTCTAAAATATCACCCCTATCCAAGCTCCCAAAGTCCAAAATGAGAGAAATCACGAAACCCTTCGTTTAAATCCTTTTGTCCAGGCTTCTCGCTTCTGCAGGCTCAAACACCCCATCTGCGGTGTCGCATTTGTGGAAGTAGTCTATCTTATGCGAAAAATGATTACAACTCCTGACTTGCCGCTTCTGCAGCCAAATCCCACTTCTGCGATGTCACGCCCCAAACTCGGGCAGCGCGACCGGCACTCAACCGAGAGAACCCGGCCGAGCAAGCCTGTTAGATTTCCTTCTACCCAACTCATCCATGAATGAAGAGGAGATGTACTCCATTAATCAATCACTGGAAAGATTTTATTAACAACTTTCTTTTCATTCCCATTAGCAGCTTTATTCATAATTTCTAAAATCTTACAAGTTTATAGAATTAATAAAAAACATGATTTCTAAATATCAACATTTCTAGTTCAATTCCGAACTTCAACCACAACCCACAACCTGTCTACGAAGCCTCTAATACAATAGAAGAGTAATATGAAAATGCCGGCAACAAGGCCCAGCTATACCTCAAAATATAGTACATGAGAAACAAAATATACATGACCCGAAATGAAGTGGGGCTTACCAAATCAACTGAAAAGAGTGTACTGCTATCACTGATCAATGTCGCCTGCTGTAGAACCACCTGCATCCATTAAAGACACAGCGCCCCCGGCAAAAGGGACGTTAGTACTGTCAAATGGCACTAGTATATATAGCTAAAAATCCTCTTTCAAAATAGAATGCCCGTATAAGAAAAGACAACACATAGAAACAACAAGTCACAACCAACAATATCCAAACGTCCAGTTAAAACATAATAATTTTCAAAATATGAACTTCATATATAATTTTGGTTGGGAGATCATTAGCACCGATATACCACCGTCTTTGTTAGCACGGAGTCTGATCACGCCCGATCGGCTAGGCCATCTCCCCACGGACAATGCGATTTGACAAGTGATGCAAAAGACAGTTGTTACCAAGAGTAGTACTACCATGTGCGCAACACGGCGTCTGATCTCCACCCGATCAGCTAGGCCCGTCTTTCCACATATGCTGTGTAGGTTGACTTTTACAATCCACAAAGCTTCCAGTTTCATCTCAATTAAGGGAAATAATATCACAATCCACCCTATACCGGCACGTGTATTTTCATGTGTGGGCCTTATGACCCACCCTTCCTCGGTTTTGCTAATGATGCTCCCAACAACATTTTTTTTGATTTGATTTGCAAACAGAAATATCATAAATACAATTGTACTCAACTCAACATTTTTCACATACTATAAATTCTCATTAGTATTTCCAGTCATTCACAACGACCATATTTTCTTGGCTCATTAGGCCATTCACAAGATTCTTTATTCCTTGCTCGATGGCTGTATTTCATATTCTACACTTTTACCTCTTTCAATTTGAAAGATCACCATCAAATATCAACATATAGAAAATTTCAGAAATCATATACTTCCAATCCATTTGAAATGGGAATTTCAAACACAAATGGTTTCTTTCCAAAGAATGAGGCATACCAACCAACAATAAAAACACACATGAAAAATCATAAATAGTCAATACACCATTTTTTCTTGCAACACTCTTCCCCAGAAATGACAATGTACAATTTCAACACATGAGTATATAGAACTCGAATCACACTAGATATATTTATAAAGCAAAGCATTAGTTAATGCAACCACTACTGGGCATGGATTGAGTACAAAAGCTTTTATGCAATTCTATCTTCGAAGTCATTTGTTTAAACAATTGAGTCGAGGCTCATTTCATATTCTTTATCGCATCTTGTCAAATCATTTGCACTACTAGTGACAATCATAACTTAAATTCTTGGCACGTTGGCCACACTCTATATCCCCAATTAACTTATTTCACTTCCAACCATCTTTATAGATTATAAACAATAAGACATTTCCAAATCAAGACTTTAGGTATACATATGAGCAATTAAGAGTCTTAAAACTATAGAGATTTTTTTCTCACACAATTTGGCATACTATCTTTCATTGAAACACGACTCAAAGCCATAACCTTTTAATTGCTCATATGTATACCTAAAGTCTTGATTTGGAAATGTCTTATTGTTTATAATCTATAAAGATGGTTGGAAGTGAAATAAGTTAATTGGGGATATAG